>OZ023323.1:1949375-1989375 GCA_964007375.1 Ophion obscuratus | reverse complement strand
CGTTATCGCGGGAATGCTGCCCATTGAGGTGCTCGCTGAGGAGCGTAGAGCGATGTACCAGCAGAAGGGAGCTAGAAATCCCAGTTGTGCAAGGACAGAAGCGAGAGCAACCAGTTTGAACCAGTGGCAGACGATGTGGGATGCCTCTACCAAGGGAAGGTGGACACATCGACTAATTCCGAAGGTGGAGATATGGGTGACCCGTCTACATGGGGAGCTCAACTATTATCTCACTCAAGTGATCTCAGGACACGGCTGCTTCCGGGCTTATCTCTATAAGTTTAATTATGAAGATTCCCCGGACTGCCCAGCATGTGTAGCAGTCGAGGAGAACGCTGAACATGCATTGTTCCAATGCCCACGGTTTAGTGCCTCTCGCGCGATAGTCGAGGATCAGCTGGAGACACGCATCACCCCGGATAACCTGGTTGAGTTGATGCTGAAGTCAGCAGACGCATGGACAGCTGTATCGGCTTATGCTGTCGCAGTAATGAAGGAGTTGCGACGTGCAGAACGCGCGAGGAAGAAGACGACGCCGGAAGACCAGGCAGTCATAGATGAAATCAGCGACACGAACCCCTAAACCACTCATACCATCTCGAGTGGAACGGGGGATGTAAGGTCGTCTGACCACTGTAGGAAGAGCTACGGCTAAGGCCTCTCCCGCGATGTAATACCTAGCGGTCGTCCCGCGGGAGAATTTGTAAGGCCACAGAGGAACGGGGGTTTTTAGTCGGTGCAAGCCCGACACACGGCAATTATTTGCTACGGTGCGCAGGCATTTTCCCGCTAAACCTCTTTAAAAAAAAAAAAAAAAAAAAAACACACACACACAGACACACACACAGACACACACACAGACACACACACACGCACGCACACACACACACACCCACACACACGCACGCACGCACGCATGCACGCACGCACGCACGCACGCACGCACGCACACACACACCCACACACACGCACGCACGCACGCGCGCACGCACGCACGCACGGACGCACGCACGCACGCACGCACACACACACACACACACACACACACACACACAGACACACACACACACACACACACACAGACACACACACACACACGCACACACACACCCACACACACGCACGCACGCACGCACACACACACCCACACACACGCACGCACGCACGCACACACACACCCACACACACACACGCACGCACGCACGCACGCACACACACACACACACCCACACACACGCACGCACGCACACACACACCCACACACACGCATGCACGCACGCACGCACGCACGCACGCACGCACGCACGCACGCTCGCACGCACGCACGCACGCACACACACACACACACACACACACACACATACAGGGTGTCCCAGAAGCAACGTACGCCCTTCTAGCATCTGTTAGCAAACAAAATTCTGAGACGAAAAGTCCTCAGTCATTTTTTTATCAGACGCATGGACAATTAGTTATGAATAAAAATAAATAGCCAATCAGGTGCGCGCTACAGCGGTAAGGCGGTGCAGAGGGGAGGGATATGGGAATGCGTTGTATTGCGTGCGCGTAAAAACGTATGCACACACACACACGCGTGTGCGTACTTACACTCACACTAGGACACGCACACTTGCACACACACACGCACACACTTGCACCCACACACACACACACACACCCACGCATGCACACACTTCCACACACGCACACACTTGCATACGCACACTCACACACACATTTGCACACATGCTTTCGGAATTTTCCCTCTGCACACATTTTCAGGCGCACGCAAATACAACGCATTCCCCTATCCCTCCCCTCTCTGCTGCCTTTCCGCTGTAGCGTGCACCTGATTGGCTATGTATTTTAATTCCTAATTGATTATCTATGCGTCTGATCAAAAAATGACTGAGGGCTTTTCGTCTGAAAATTTGTTTTCCTACCAGATGCTAGAAGGGCGTACGTTACTTCTGGGACACCCTGTATGTACACACGCACACATACACAGTGAAATACAGTAAGTATCTGAAACTCTTTGACATTTGAATATAGCGATTGGTCCATAATTCACGATGTTTTCAATAGGAGTACTTCTGTTATGTTAGTTTGGTTTTTCAATTGAAAATTTGATTAGCAATAATTGAGTAATGAGTCAACTCAAGTTTGCGAATTTCCGTTTTGAACTTTTATTTAATGCAAGTTTGTAGCACTAATAAGCTCTCCCAAGCCGAATTTTTCGAGCCACGTTCAACCTGCGAAATGAAGGCCTCCTTCTCCGAGCAGATTTCGGCGATCGCCAATTATCGGGTATCTAAACGAGGGTACAATGTTTGGAACACCAATACATTAGGGCCTCCGACGAACCTCCCGAACGGCACATTCTAGACTTTAGGCTCGAAGGAGGCTAGTGTGGAATGCAACTGATCCTGCAAAAGCTCAGGTGGGACTAATTCGAGAGCTCTCGCAGAACCGACCCCCGAATCCAGTAAAAAATTTGAACGTAAGCACTTTTTAGATATAAATACGCAAAATTCATCCAAGGGCAATTTCATGACGCTCAATCAAATGGCAATAATAATTTTACAATCAACCTCAAAGAAAATGTTTAAAAACTGTTTAATTCGGAACCTAATAATTTTATCGAAAAATATGTCAAACAAAAGTTCTTTGGGACATAAAAGTACGTAAAAAAAGTGTTAAACGTTTATCTTCGTATCTTCCAAAATGAGGGAGAAAAAAACGACTGAAAATTTGTTTGCAAGACAAAATCACTTTGCAGCCGAAGCACCACTGGGAGTGTAAGGGACGCGAGCTACTCGTTGGAGCCCGTTGCGTGCATGTGCATATAGCCATAGCGATATAGTGCATCTCTTTTTTGCAGTGTTCCTCAACCAGTAACGTTGCCAATGTTCAGTTGTAATTTTTAAATACTTATAGAACAATTAAAAATATCTAAAATATCTAGAAGATTAGATGAACTCTTACTTAAGCAATGTGTAACGAAAAAATTCGAGATATTTACGAATTTCATATTTTTTCAGTTTATCAAACTTCTAGGCTTTCGTCCCCCAATTGAATGGTTTTTCGTTCTTTTCTCTCTTATTCTTAGAGATACGGAGATTCATCTTCAATACTTTTTTACGTACTTTTATGTCCCAAACAACTTTTGTTTGGTATATTTTTCAATAAAAGTATTAGGCTCGGGATTAAACGGTTTTTAAATATTCTTAAACATTTTCTCGGTGGTTGATTGCAAAATTATTATCGCCATTCGATTCAGCGACATCCAATTGACCTTAGAACAATTTTGCGTATTTGTATCTAAAAAGTGCTTACTTTCATGCTTTTTGCCTGGACTACGCTTTCAGCCTACTATAGGTGCACCCCTGACCCTCTAGACCCTCCATTCAGCCTACTGTAAACACCACCGTAGACCCTCCAGACCCTACATTCAGCGTATTAATGGTATATGTAGCAAAAATAAATAAAAATATGCTTCACACATACACGTAGCAATATCTTTTTTTTTTAATGTCCATTAGTTTATTTCGGACGTTCGACGTAAAATCAAACATTTTACTTTAAATCGATCGTAATGGAACATCCGTAGGAATATTTTTAAAAAATTAGCAAACTCCTGAAAAATGTTTGAAGTGCGGCAAGCTCTTTCATCGTCGTCCAAAATCTGTTTGGGTTGCTCGCAGATTCGGTGACTTCATATTTTTCGATCAACTCGTGCGTCGGTGCACGACTCGTTTCGCCTTCTTGCTTCTCATCTAATAATGGACCACTCGTCGACCCTTCTCGTACCTTGTTGCATGCATCACGTCTCGCCAAATCCTCTGTGAGTTCATCAAACGGTGTAAGACTCGTTTTTTTTGTTTTGTGAAAATGTTCGTTTGAGGACTCACTATTTCCTCCGTGGAAGCATCCATAAGGCACATTTTCACTCATTCATCGCGATTATTTGAAAAACAATCCACCACTTGTTTATAAGCTAGTTTATGTTTGCTACCGACATTTTGAACTTCACTTACCGCTTATTTTTTTATAATCACCTAATTATTGTCTGGTCGCCGATAACGCGATTACTTCCTGCAATTTCTGCAAGTTCCAAAATTTCGAACAATGTTTCCGGCATTTCCAACCCTCGGCACCTTTTTTCGCCGTACCTTGCCCCGTTTTTGAATACACTACGAGAGCATATAGTGACTGAAGTCCCTTGACTTCAGTTATTTGCGGCGTATTATTCTTTTTTTCTTCTTTGCCATTGTTAAAAAATCCAGATAAAATAGCAGCAGTAAAATAAGATACCAAACACGTCGCACTTAAACGAGAAGCACATGTCTGACTGCCGGAGCGCGCTCGAAGCGCCCACTACTCTACGAACCAACCCCCCACACACACACAAACAGATACATACATCTTTACACGCTACGCAGTACGTTATTTTGGCGCCTTAGGGGTGTTGCTCCGAGGAGATATTGAATTTGGGCGCAAATCAGGTTAGATTAGGTCGAGGCAACGGATACGAGATCGAAAGCAGGTTAACCCTAGGACGCTATACATGAGTACCCCAAACCCCACATCATTTTTGGGGCCCTGGCATTTCGGCAGTTTGGGGAGTTACGTGGAAATATCGATCACATTAGAACTGTCTAGAACAGGTTCGTGCAGATTAACCGAGGTCACTAGTACGAAAGGCGGAGGAAACCCGAAGGCTGCTGCAAGCGCAAAATAATGAACAGAAAGCTCAGGACAACGACTCGACTGATAGTGAATCAGACAATAAAGAAGAATTGAAAGGTTCTGATGAAGATTCTTCAGCAGGAGGACGGGATTCTGCCCGTGACGGTGCAGACATCGACTATGACATAATCGCACGAGAGGCGAAGAGAATGAAAATGTGTCATACATCCCAATCTGCTCTTAGCGGTATTCTGAGTAAATTTCTCTATAGAAAAAACCGATACAAATGGTTACTCTACCGTCCTGCTCCTCACTCTCGCATTAGATCTGCTCATAAGATGAATAGGCAGTGTGGCGTTAGGGCCGGAGCCAGTGTAAGGAGCAAAGTTGTAGCGTGGGTTCTTTTTTCACCTGACAAAACCTTGAATGCCGATTTCCGCGTTGCCAAGATCATCGCTCGATGCAGTGTTGTCATTGCGTACCGCGCTGAATTTACAACGAACACATCTTTATTTTTGCATTAATTACTACAATATACGTTTCTTTTATTTTCATTTCTAATATCCCATGTCAAACTACATGTAACGCTTTTTTAGTATTATTATGTAAACCCAGTTCTATATCATGTAACTTGAGCTAAATGTATTATTTTAAAAATAATTTAATGTATACTCAGCTCAATACCGTTTAATATGTTTATTTTTTCAATAGAAAACACTATTTTGACCATAAAATTATTATTTTTTTAAACATTTATTTATACTCTTTCCCTTAAGAAACCACGCCAAAACATATTCATTTTTTTTAAAGGTGGCATCTTTACCCCTTGTGAAATTCTTCAAGAACTTCGAATTTTTTGTTTATAATTTCTTAAGCTTGGTCCATATGGTTTTTTTCAAGAAACAGCGAAAATGTTTTCCAACATACGCGTACAAAAGGTATGATGATTTTTGGTATAGGTTATTTACTCCGTACAGATAGTGTAGGGTCCTAGGGTTAAGAAGGCCTGTACTCTGCATGTTTCATTGATACTGGGGGTCAAAAGAAGGTTTGCGAGGACTAACAGAGGCTACCCTGGACCAAACGGAGGCCTCTTCATGGTACTGAACTCGACAAATGGGGTTTCGTAGGTTTAACGGAGGCTAGCGGCTTATGCATTACAAAACAAATAGGTCCTCCGAGTGTTCAGAGGAGGCTATGTATTTTGACTAGAGTTGACATTTTAGACTAGTAAATAACAGACAGGTGCGTTCTGATAAGATATATGTAATCACAGTACATGCATACATAGTCGAGGTCAGAGACATCAAAACATCGGAACATCGAATAAAAATTCAAAACGCAGTCACATGAAATTTTCTCGGGCTAGAGAATTTCACGTGTGATTAACGTACACGTTAGAAAAAAAACGAACCTAGAACCCGACGCTGGGGAATAAAATTAATAACGTATAAGCTCGAAAAACGTATAAATGAAACTTTATTACCATCTTTATGAACGGAATCTGCCAGGGCTAGAGAAATTTGATGTACAAATGATAAAAACGTATACGTACAAAACGTATAAGCGAGGTTTCACTGTACCAGGGTATGTAAAAAAGTCTTCATTGTTTTTGGGCCTTCCACTTTTGATTATAATTGAACATTGTCTCCCATAAGACAAATAAAAGAAATATCGTTGTCTCCCCCCTTGACTAACATTTGCTATAACGTTGGTATGCTTCCCGATAAAATAGAGCTCCGACAACCGACTATAAAGGATGCCTCGGCATTTGTTCTTTTTTGTCTACCAAGACCCACTTCAAAATTTCTCCCTAGCCCGTTTTTTTTACAAAACGCAAGGAGAAACTATTTTTAAATATAATTAAAAGAGAAGAATCGAAAAAATATGTTTACACATACCAATATACGCTCATTACAAAAATTAAGGGAACAGTAAAATTTCAAAATGTTTGAATTGATTTTTGAATAGTTGTAACTTCGTGAAAAATGGTCGTATCGTAAAAAAATGGGGTTTCGAAGATTGAAATCTCTAGTTTACGAATCTCACCGGTAAACATTTTTTCAAGCAGTACGCTCGTCGTGAATCTAAGAAATAGCGCAAGGCAAATATTTTCGATTTTTTTTTTCAAAATCGTCCACGGCTCAAAAAATTTTTTTTGAACATGCTCAATACTGGGTTTAATTTTCAATTCAATACTGGGGTAATTTTCAATTCAAAACGGTAGTTTTTGGACCTCTATACGACCATTTGTCGCTGAGATATCGGCGTTTAAAGAAAAAAGGAGCATTTTTCGTAGATAATCAATATCTCATGAACAAATTATTGTGTAACGAGCTAAAGGTGGGTATTAATAACTGGAAAAAATTCTCTAAAAGCACCATTGGTATTTAGAGATTTTTTTAAACCTTAATATTGATTTAAAAAAGAACGAAAAAATGACTTTTTCCCGTTTTGGAAAATCCACGTCAACTTTGCAAATATTGCGAAAATGACTCATGTTTCTAGGTTTTTTTAGTTCAATACATGCCCAAAGACCCCCCCACAATAAAAAAAGATCGGCCGGACCGTTAGTTTTTACCGAACCGTCAAAGTTTTATCAAAAATTAAAGGAACACGTTTATTGTTCCTTAAATGTCAATTAATGATTAAAATGAAAAAAAAATCGTTATTTTTCTCACAGTTTCGCAATAACTTTTCTTCAAATCTTGAAGAAAGAAGAAAAAAATTCAAAATTTAGAAAAAAAACACATCTAAAAAATTTCATTTTTTTAAAATTCATTTTAAAATTTGTAGAAAATTAGTTGAAATCATTATTCGTTTTGTGTTATTGCGTTTTTTTCCTTTGCATGCCATAATTTATCGAGTTGAAATTAATTGCATTAAATCAAGTTGATACCCCCAAGTAAATCTTCATGCATCTTTCTACACGTATCGCTATCGGATTCATCGATCACACATTTTACACTTCTAAGCATCTCCAGAACTAGATTTTTTGCCGATCTCGCTTTTTTCGTTAAAAATAAAGCTATCTAATTTTTCGATTTTTTTTGCGCGATCATGGTGAGCCGACATTTGTCGGAAGTTAAGGTTGCTCGGTTAATCACTTTCATTGAGGAGGGTTACTCATACCGAGTTGTAGGTGACATGATGGGCGTTTCGGCATCTGTCGTGTTTCGCGTCTAGAATCGATACCAGTAAACCGCGTTATACAGTCGCCGACCAGGATAAGATCGGCACCCTGTAACGACTCCTCGGGACGATCAAGCAATCGTTCGGCATTTTCACCAAGAGCCATTTGTCACATCCAACATCATGGCTCGTTACTATCCCAACTGACGTCAACAACAACAACAACAACAACAACACCGCCAACGACGCCGACGACGACGACAACAACAATGACCACAACGACGTCGACGACAATGGCAACAGAACATCTCGGTTCAAACGGTTAGAAATCGTCTCCGAGAAGCCGGAATAAGAGCCAGACGTCCTGTTCGCGTGCCTATGTTGACCGCCAGACATCGCCGAGCTCGTTTAGAGTACGCCCAAAACATCTCCACCGGAACCTACGGCAATGGAAGAATGTTTTATTCACAGATGAGTCTCGGTTTTGTCTGTACGGTGACGACAGACGGCAACGAGTTTATCGTCGTCGAGGAGAACGCTTTTTCCAAAACTTCGTTCGGCCGGTTGCTGCATTTAACGGAGGATCGGTGATAGTATGGGCAGGAATATCTCGGTATTCGAGGACTCCTGTCATTATCATCCGCAAAAATCGGAATGCTGAACGCTATATTGATCAGATTCTACGACCCATTGTATTGTCCATTCGACAAGGTTTAAGAGGATTCATATTGATGCAGGAAAATGCTCGGCTTCACACAGCGATTATTACAAGACGATTTCTTGAGCGTCATGACATTACTGTCTGGAGGCATCTAGCAATGAGCTCCGATTTGAATCCGATTGAACATGTCTGGGAGATAAAGGGTCGTCATTTGCGACGGGAAAAACCCAATGTGCCAAACTTAGCTTCTGTAGAGCAGCACTTGTGCGAATTTTGAGGACTATTCCCCAAGCCACGATAAGAAGATGCATCAATATGGCGGACAAATTGAACGCAGTAATCCGGGCCCGGGGTGAAATTTGTGTGTTTGTTTTTAAACACACACACACACGCACACACTCACGCACACACCCGCGCGCGCACATACTGTAGGACATAAGTTTGGAGTAATTAAATACTGCGGAAGTTACGAGTCGAGGGGGCTCATGTGCTTAAGGGGCTATACCAGTGTGAACGCTTAAAATATGGGTGATTTTCGGGATTTTTTTTGGAAAAAACGAACTCAATAAAATGTTACGGAAAACTAAGAATATATTTGGCTATCGTTAACCTATATAACATAATTTTTTCATAGAAAAGTATTGAGATCCAAGTGACTTCCTCCACTGCGGACATGATTCCGGCCGATTGAGTAGCTGAAACCGAAAAAGGAAAAAAATGCCGTTAAACTGGAAGGTATTTCCTGTACAATGACGTAGGATTTTATAAAAATATAAAAATATAACAAAATTGAGTAGCTATGAAAAAGTCTGTTTTCTTGCCTATAAAATGGTCGATTTTTTCAATGCAAAATCGTCAATTTTCATCCAATCATAAATATTGTACGTCATTTTAGAGTAAATATATTCAAGAGTGCTCAGTTCAAATTTCAAGTCAATCGGATAATTGCTGTTTCAGTTGCAATATCAGCAAATTTGAAAAAATTCATTTCGAGAAAAACGCGTTTAAAGATTTAACTATCGATTTTTGCAAGATAAAATGATAGAGATACGGCCTTGAAATGTTTACAGGATATTCTCAAAAGTATAAACTGTCGAAAAAGGCAACGAAAAAAATCGATGTTTGAAAGTGTCACACTGGATAGCCCCTCAAACGAATGTGCATAAACATATAAACACAGACAGACAGTTAGACAGATAGACAGACAGACAGACAGACAAGAAGCGTCAATGCGACCATGCAACCTCCACGCGGTACGCTTTGGGTAATGCTAATGCTGGCGGTACAAAATTGGACCAAGAAAGTTTTTCTTTTATTTTGAAAAAAAAATTCCGCATCCGAAAAATCGATCATGAGTAATTTTGAAAAAAATAAGGTAAGTCTTTTTCTGAAATTTGAAAAAAATAATCAAATTTTGAATTTTTTTCTTTTTCCAATATTTAAAGAAAAGTTATTGCAAAACTGTGAGAAAAAATAACGGATTTTTTCTTTCATTTTAATCATCATTGACATTTGGAACAATAAAAGTGTTCCTTTTATTTTTGATAAAACTTTGACGCTTCGGTAAAAAATAACGGTTCAGTCGATCAATTTTAAATTGTAGGGGGTCTTTGGGCATGTATTCAACTAAAAAAAAACCTAGAAACTCAAGTCATTTTTGCAATATTTGCAAAGTTGACATGGATTTCAAAATGGGAAAAAGTCGTTTTTTCGTACTGTTTCAAATCAATATTATGGTTTCATTTTTTTTTCTAAAGTACCAAAACGTGCTTTTAGAGAATTTATTCCACTTTACGAAACCCATCTTTAGCTCGGTGTACGATCATTTGTTCATGACATATTGATGATCTACGAAAAAAAGCTCCTTTTTTCTTAAACCCTTAGGAGTCACACTTACAAGGAACATCCCTCAGGTGTCCGCCTCCGATTTTGTTGAAACTCAAATATGTGATAGAGCATCGAAAACTTTGAGACACGTATTTTTTTTTATCGGCGGAAAAACAGATTTAAGGGGAGAAACCACCCCTCAAAGAAAGGCGTGTCGAGGGGAGATTTTGCAGTTTCACCCAGAAGCAATCCACCGATCTGAATGAAACAAAAACGAAAATTCGTCTAATGAAAAGCGATGAAAAATCCACTATGAAGATGTTAAGAAAAAAATTAATTAGGAGGTAAACCACCCCTCAATTTTCCTTTTCTCATCCCACACTTAAGGGGGTTGTACGCAAATTAATAAAACAGGTATCATTTTGAAGGGCAATTAAAATTAAAGTTGACGGGTTTTTGCGTTTTGGCGGCATAGCAAATTTAAGGGGGTAAACCACCCCTAACATAAATTCATTTATCATGGTCGTTTTTTCTGTGTTTAAAGTATATTCGCTGATTTTAAATATTTCTATAAGCTTCAATTCAATGTTTTACCATATGTCAAAATTATTACATTCGTCTTAAGGGGTAACTCCTTAAGGGGTAAGGGGTAACCCCTCTGACGAGAAACATCATTGAAGTTTCCGCTTTCGATTTCGTTGAAACTCATATATGGGGTAAAGCATTGCAAACTATTAAACATGCTTTTTTTTGTATCGGCAGAAAAACGGTGTTAGGGGATGAAACCACCCCTGAAAGTTTCTCCCACAAGCAGTCCACCGATCTAAATGAAACAAAATCGAAAATTCCTCTAATATTAAGCGATGAAAAATCCACTACAAGAGTGTTGATTAGAAATATAATTAAGGGGTAAACCACCCCTCCATTTGCCGTTTTTCACCCCACGCTTAAAAGGGTTGCATGAAAATTAATAAAAACATGTATCATTTTGAAGGGGAATCAAAATTCAAGTTGACGCGTTTTTGCGTTTTAGCGGGACAGCAAATTTAAGGGGGTAAACCACCCCTAATATAAATTTGTTCATCACCGTCATGTTTTCTGTGTTTAACATGTATCCGCGGATTCAAAATATTCTCCTGCGTTTTTAAATTATTACGTTTTTAAATTTTTACATTTTCAGGGTAAACTACCCCCTCTAATTGCTTTTCGTTTGAAGTTTCGCGAAAGGTTTCACGAATTTCGTTAAAACTGTTTTCATTCCATCGGTAATATCAATTTTATGTTTGTGTGTGCAGGCATATTCGTTTTGAGCTTTAGGAGCGGTAATTTGGGAGTGGGGACGTGGGGCTACCCCTTACTCATAAGACTGATATTTTCGTGTCGAAACGCTTCCGATTTTAATATGCACGTCCATTAAGCATCTCTATAGGAATAAACATACACTTCTACTATATCATTAATTATAATAATTTCCAGAATAAGTTATAAGGCTCATTTCGTATCTTTCGGAACGATGATGCGCCTGGATCAAGCGACAACTTAGCCAGCGACGTAGTTTTGTGGAGGCATGTATATTTTTATTATTTTACCGTTTATGTAATTAAACATATTAATGAAACTGAGGGTTTTATAGTAGGTTAACGAACATGTTTTAAATATATTTTGACATTTTTTATTTGGTAATCATTTCAGCTGATTTAATTAATAGTACTTGTGAAAAGTATTGCAGTCATATGCCGTCAAATCATTTTCTTGTGATATATACTTTTTTTTCCTAGTCTATCAACTATCAACCATCAACAATCATGGCTCATAATTCCTGCAATAATGATAATCGTCAAAAAATGCTTTAAACACAACGATTTTTTTCACCATGCACATCTGATAATGGCCAAATTATTGCAACCGGGTATTTCACAATGTGTGTTCGATTCACCAAAACCAAAGGTAACAGGATTTTCAAAATCTTCTGTTTTTTTTAATGAATGGAAATGCACAAATTTATGTTAGGGGTGGTTTACCCCCTTAAATTTGCTGTCCCGCTGAAACGCAACAACGCGTCAACTTGAATTCTGATTCCCCTTCAGAATGATACTTGTTTTATTCATTTTCATACAACCCCCTTAAGCGTGAGGTGAAAAACGGCAAATGGAGGGGTGGTTTACCCCTTAATTATATTTCTAATCAACACTCTTGTAGTGGATTTTTCATCGCTTAATATTAGAAGAATTTTCGATTTTGTTTCATTCAGATCGGTGGACTGCTTGTGGGAGAAACTTTGAGGGGTGGTTTCATCCCCTAACACCGTTTTTCTGCCGATAGAAAAAAAAACATGTTCAATAGTTTGCAATGCTTTACCACATATATGAGTTTCAACGAAATCGGAAACGGATACTTCAATGATGTTTCTCGTCAGAGGGGTAGTTACCCCTTAAGACGAAGGTAATAATTTTGACATATGGTGAAACATTTAATTGTGGCTTATAGAAATATTTGAAAACAGCGGATATACTTTAAACACAGAAAAAACGACCATGATAAAAAATTTATGTTAGGGGTGGTTCATCCCCTTAAATTTGCTATGCCGCCAAAATGCAAAAACCCGTTAACGTTAATTTTAATTGCCCTTCAAAATGATACCTGTTTTATTAATTTGCATACAATCCTCTTAAGTGTGGGGGCAAAAAAGGCAAATCGAGGGGTGGTGTACCCCCTAATGAAATTTTTTCTTAACATTTTCATAGTAAATTTTTCATCGCTTTTCATGAGAAGAATTTTCGTTTTTGTTTCATTCAGATCGGTGGATTGCTTCTGGGTGAAACTGCAAAATCACCCCTCGACACGCCTTTCTTTGAGGAGTGGTTTCCCCCCTTAAATTCATTTTTCCGCCGATAAAAAAAAATACGTGTCTCAAAGTTTTCGATGCTCTATCAAATATATGAGTTTCAACAAAATCGGAGGCGGACACCTGAGGGATGTTCCTTGTTAGCTAGAATCACGTTATAGTCATACTGGGTCCATGGGACCCAGGCGTTTTTTAATTGTTATAAATAATGAAATAATGCATTGAGCGATATGAAAAAATAGTGAAGTATAATTTGAAGCTTGTTTAATAAAAGGAAATTGGTTAGAAATAAAAAATTGAATTTCAAATATGCAAAAAAACTTGTATAAAATGACTTTTTTTACAAAAATGCTGTAACTCTTGTAATTACTGACAAAAAAAATGCTTTTATAATCTGCAAATAATGTACTTTGAAATAGACATAGCGGTTTCTATGGACTTTTCAAAAAGTACACTTATTTTATCCAACGCAGGTGCGAAAAAAAGATTTTTTTTTTAAATGTATTTCGAAAGTGTATTTACTAAGAAGGAACATCCCTCAGGTGTCCGCCTCCGATTTTGTTGAAACTCATATATGTGATAGAGCATCGAAAACTTTGAGACACGTATTTTTTTTTATCGGCGGAAAAACGGATTTAACGGGGGAAACCGCCCCTCAAAGAAAGGCGCGTCGAGGGGTGATTTTGCAGTTTCACCCAGAAGCAATCCACCGATCTGAACGAAACAAAAACAAAAATTCTTCTAATGAAAAGCGATGAAAGATCCACTATGAAAATGTTAAGAAAAAATTCAATTAGGGGGTAAACCACCCCTCAATTTGCCTTTTCTTCACCCCACACTTAAGAGGGTTGTATGCAAATTAATAAAAAAGGTATCATTTTGAAGGGCAATAAAAATTCAAGTTGACGGGTTTTTGCGTTTTGGCGGCATAGAAAATTTAAGGGGGTAAACCATCTCTAACATAAATTTATTTATCATGGTCGTTTTTTCTGTGTTTAAAGTATATCCGCTGATTTTAAATATTTCTATAAGCAACAATTTAATGTTTTATCATATTTCAAATTTATCTTAAGGGGTCTTAAGGCGTCTTAAGGGGTAACTACCCCTCTGACGAGAAACATCATTGAAGTATCCGCTTTCGATTTCGTTGAAACTCATATATGTGGTAAAGCATTGCAAACTATTAAACATGTTTTTTTGTATCGGCAGACAACGGTGTTAGGGGATGAAACCACCCCTCAAAGTTTCTCCCAGAAGCAGTCCACCGATCTGAATGAAACAAAATCGAAAATTCCTCTAATATTAAGCGATGAAAAATCCACTACAAGAGTGTTGATTAGAAATATAATTAAGGGGTAAAACACCCCTCCATTTGCCGTTTTTCACCCCACGCTTAAGAGGGTTGTATGAAAATTAATAAAACAGGTATCATTTTGAAGGGGAATCAATATTCACGTTGACGCGTTTTTGCGTTTCAGCGGGACCGTAAATTTATGGGGGTAAACCACCTCTAACATAAATTTGTTCATCACCGTCGTGTTTTCTGTGTTTAACATGTATCCGCGGTTTCAAAATATTCTCCCGTGTTTTTAAATTATTACGTTTTTAAATTTTTACATTTTAAAAGTAAACTACCCCCTCTAATTGCTTTTCGTTTGAAGTTTCGCGAAAGGTTTCACGAATTTCGTTTAAACTGTTTTCATTTAATCGGTAATATCAATTTTATGTTTGTGTATGTGCCGCATATTCATTTTGAGCTTTATGAGCGGTACTTTGGGAGTGGGGACGTGGGGCTACCCTTTACTCATAAGACTCATATTTTCGTGTCGAAACGCTTCCGATTTTAATATGCACGTCCATTAAGCATCTCCATAGGAATAATTATACACTTCTACTATATCATTAATTCTAATAATTTCCAGAATAAGTTATAAGGCTCACTTCGATAATTTAGCCAGCGACGTAGTTTTGTGGAGGAATGTATATTTTTATTATTTTGCCGTTTATTTAATTAATCATATTAGTGAAACTGAGGGTTTTACAGTAGGTTAGCGAACATGTTTTTAATATATTTTAATATAATTTCATTTGGGAATCATATCAGCTGATTTAATTAATAGTACTTGTGAAAAGTATCGCAGTCATATGCCGTCAAATCATTTTCTTGTGATATATACTTTTTTTTTCTAGTCTATCAACTATCAACCATCAACAATCATGGCTCGGAATTCCTGCAATAATGATAATCGTCAAAAAATGCTTTAAACACAACGACTTGTTGCACCATGCACATCTGATAATGGCCAAATTATTGCAGCCGGGTATTTCACAATGTGTGTTCGATTCACCAAAACCAAAGATAACAGGATTTTCAAAATCTTCTGGTTTTTTAAATGAATGGAAATGAACAAATTTATGTTAGGGGTCGTTTACCCCCTTAAATTTGCTGTCCCGCTGAAACGCAACAACGCGTCAACTTGAATTTTGATTCTCCTTCAAAATGATACCTGTTTTATTAATTTTCATACAATCCTTTTAAGCATGGGGTGAAAAACGGCAAATGGAGGGGTGATTTACCCCTTAATTATATTTCTAATCAACACTCTTGTAGTGGATTTTTCATTGCTTAATATTAGAGGAATTTTCGATTTTGTTTCATTCAGATAGGTGGACTGCTTGTGGGAGAAACTTTGAGGGGTGGTTTCATCCCCTAACACCGTTTTTCTGCCGATACAAAAAAAACATGTTTAATAGTTTGCAATGCTTTACCACATATATGAGTTTCAACGAAATCGAAAGCGGATACTTCAATGATGTTTCTCATCAGAGGGGTAGTTACCCCTTATGACGCCTTAAGACCCCTTAAGATAATTTTGAAATATGATAAAACATTAAATAGTAGCTTATAGAAATATTTAAAATCAGCGGATATACTTTAAGCACAGAAAAAAACGACCATGATAAATAAATTTATGTTAGGGGTGGTTTACCCCCTTAAATTTGCTATGCCGCCAAAACGCAAAAACCCGTCAACTTGAATTTTAATTGCCCTTCGAAATGATACCTGTTTTATTAATTTGCATACAACCCTCTTAAGTGTGGGGTGAAGAAAAGGCAAATTGAGGGGTGATTTACCCCCTAATTGAATTTTTTCTTAACATTTTCATAGTGGATTTTTCATCGCTTTTCATTAGAAGAATTTTCGTTTTTGCTTCGTTCAGATCGGTGGATTGCTTCTGGGTGAAACTGCAAAATCACCCCTCGACGCGCCTTTCTTTGAGGGGCAGTTTCCCCCCTTAAATCCGTTTTTCCGCCGATAAAAAAAAATACGTGTCTCAAAGTTTTCGATGCTCTATCACATATATGAGTTTTAACAAAATCGGAGGCGGACACCTGAGGGATGTTCCAGTGTAACAACTGTTATATCAATATCTATAATATAAACGTATCTGTAAAATTAATGAAATAGCCTTCTTTAGCGTCTACAGTGAGAAGACCCCTTAAGTGGAGATCGACCACCTTCTACCTACGCAGTGTGGGCGAAATCGGTGGGTCCCGATTGGCGTCCTGCCATTGTAAGCAAAATCCAGGTAAGTCATTCGGCTTGGTTTACATTGTTCGCAACTAAGAATCTTATCAACTTGTTTTGCAAAGCAATGAGATGTTTGTGATTTCCATAACAATGTTCCTGGTCCGTTAATACAAACCGACAGAGGCGTAGCCGAGACTTGCCTCTGGATATTAAGTACTTTTGTTAAATAATTTGTCTAAAAACTGTAAACGACTTCAATCATGTCGAAACCGTATGCCGTACCTGCAAAATTTTGGCGACCTTCTCGCTTGTCCTTATTCTGGCATAGCAGCGCACGGTGGCCATTAAAATTTACACTTTCGCAACCCAAATATTAAAATAATAAGTATTTGCTGAGAATCAGTAAAATGCGAACATTCGTGTTAAAGTTTTGCCGAATACACGATTTGGTTATTAAATTTGGTTATTAAATAAATGGTATTTATCATTTTTGGGTACTTGTTTATTTAATTTTACCAGATTGATTCATTCAAATACATAGGTACGAGTTAGGCCATTTATTAAATTGCTCAACAAGTACTGTTATGTTCCTAATAAAACCTCTACAGTCAAATTACCAAACGACTTAACTAGACGTTGCCTATCTAAATCTAGCCTATACAAATATCATACACTTTGTTAACTGACTTGTTTGTCACTCAAAACATTTATGACATTTCGACTGACTGGACCCGAGACCTTGATTCGTTAGGACAGACCGGTGGCGCCACGCGCACATCACGTTCATCGGTGTCATCTACATGAAAAACGGCGCGGTTTCAAAGCAAGGATTCGCTCAGTTGTCATTATGAATTACGGCCCAGATGTTGAGGAACATGCTAGGTTTATGAGTTTTTTTAAAGATTTTTGGAAAACGATTTTGGCCGATTTGCATATCATTTTTATGGGGCCACATTGCTGTGTTTCCCTATACACCAAAGAAACAACCATTTAAATCAGACCAGCCAACACGACGTAATCGGTGCAATAATATATTAGAAAATAATCATAAAAATACATAGCCGACGAACAGTTTGAAGCCAGTTTAAAATGATTTTCTTTGAATGGCTCGGAGTTACTAGGATGTTGAATAAGTTCTCGCTGTTTTTTTCGTGAAAATAGATGCGTTATTTTGAACATCATTCCTAATGCTTTTAAACGTTTCGAAACTGTTGTGTGATCAACTTCTAATGATTCTGCAAATTCAACTAGCGTCTGACATGAATCTTCATGAGGTAATGCCCCCAAACCGACACATCAAAATCATTTCTCTTGAGGGGTCTAAACTAATATCTGCATGTTGTTTCTTGCATAGGCATGCAAATTACTGTGTGGTTCAGCTGTAGATAAAAAAAATAAAGTAGTGCAGTGAAATTTCTCCCAAATACTCTTTTTTGGCACGAAATTTGACGTGTTCAACACTATGAAAAAAAAAAGTTGTTTGCACGTCAGCGAAATGACTTGCACTGAATTTCAATCTTCCTAATAGTACTTCTTTATAGATGCATTACCAGCTTAAACCACACGCACGCAGTTCTGTTAACGTCATCTGTTGGCAAACGGCGAGAACTTATTCAACGTCCTAATGCAATTACCTACTCATAGTTTCAATACTGTGCTGCATTAATTATTTACTCATTTTTTTATGTTGAAAAAATCCATCCTCTGGCCTAAATAAAGCCGGGAGGAGAATGGGACTTGAAAATTCGTGACTACTAAATGACTTTAGATCACATAAGAGCCTGCTAAAAAATAAGGGTTAAATGAAGTCTGGATGAGGATGGGACATAACAATTCGTGACTACCAAATGATTTTACATCGAATAAAAGCCTGTCTGAACCATTTCAGCGACAAATTTCAAATAGTCAATTTTCACGTCTTGTGTCCTATCGATTACGACCAATTCCAATCTAAACGGTCTAATCGAGTTCGCGGCACCCTCGAATCCACGCTGAGAAGTGAAATTACCTACTCGTAGTTTCAATATTATTCTGCATTAATTTTGTACTAATTTTGAAAAGTCAATACATCTTGCGTCCTTGCGTCCGAGTAGATATTTCTACTCCTAATAGTTGTCGCCTTACCCAGTGAATGTGAAATATAAAGCGTGTACCATTGACAGTAGCAGTACGAAATATTCCAAGAAGGATGCATCTTAGGAAAAAAATATATGTATGTGTATAAATATATGTGTACACACACACACACGCGCGCGCGCGCGCACACACACACGTACGCACGCACGCGCGCGCGCGCACGCACACACACATATATATCCGGCAACCTGAAGATTGATCAGGCAGCTATCAAGCTGCTGTCCGTAGTACAGCATCCCCGACTAGTACCGGATGTCCACTAAATCAGTGAAACCGTAACACGGGCGTAAGAAGGGACCCTGTACAGGCCGAAGTAAGGTAGGCATGGATGCCGCCGTAAAATGGCGTCCATGGACGCCGTGTTACGGCGCGCCCGATCTGTGCCGGATGTTGACCGGTTCAGTGAAACCGTCGTTCGCGAGTCGAGATTTTGAGGTTTCGTTGACGTCTGTGGTGAGACCGGATGGGTTCGAATAATCTTCGCTCTGCCTGAAGCTAGTAAACATGAAAATAGTGTTTTTAGATAAGCCGTTTTAGTGAGAATTAAAGCTCGGCATACAAAGTATTAACCTCGGAAATCTTCGAAAAGATACTCGAACACACTACGGATTCAGCGGTCAAAAAGTATTAATTTTCGTTGCATGCCAACGATGCAAACTTCCACGTTATGAATTAAACTATTGACATTCTTCAGAATTATTAAAATAAGCAACGAAAACAGGGAAGTTTAGATAAGTGTTAGGATGCCGAAGTAGGTGGCGCGTCAACTCTAAAATAAAAGACGTATGTTCGAATCACGATGTTGGATAAAAACTTTGACGAGGCATGACACGTTTTAATCCAATTATCATATATGCAGGAACATAAACAAAGCATGTGAAAACCAAAACCACCAGCAGAATATTTTTTTCATGATTTGCTAATTTTTTATCCTTCATTTCAGATTATAGATACGGCAGCCGAATCAGGGTCTGAAAAAGTGTGCTGATCAGGTCTGAAACCAGCACACGCTTCAGGGCTCGCGATCAAAAAGAGGTTCACGAATGGTAAAGCCCTGATCCGACCGTCTGGACACAGCCGTAGTACGGAATACGGAATGCTGGATCCAACCGTAGTCTGTCATGTCGAGATAATACAAACATTTCCATGTGCACGAAAAATTTGACAGAGCTTGTCTGAGCTCGCCGTCTAAGTTGACCGAGGAGGTCGTTATGGGACTCTGTGTTAAGCGAAATGTAATCGCCATATATGTAATTGCCTGTGGCACATAGAATATCCGAGCTATCGTTCTGAAGCGGTAACCCACACCATGGTACCTGGATGGTACGCGCTCTGATCTCAAGCACGTTGATGTCTCATACTTGGTTGTTAAACAGTTTCACGAGTGTATATCCGTGTGTGTGCACGCGAGTTATACGCAAAGCGTAGCGAGCATTAGAGGGAACATGGTCCATGGGTAAAGTCCAGTGAGCAGAGTTTGTTCCCTTCTCCGGAGACTTTAAATGGTAAATACCTGCGGCAAAGTCGCTGTATTTACCATTGTAATGCCGGGCGCCTAATGGATTGAAAGGAATGAAGGGCGGTGCCACGCTGGCTAAACGAGGGATGACGGCGCGGGGGGGGGGGCAGTGTGACGCCAGATTTGTTTACAAATTGGCCGCTATATTCTTCCTTCCATCGTTTCGCGAATACGTATTCTCCCTCTCCCTCTCCCTCTCCCCCTCCCTCTCCCTCTCTCCCCCCCTCTCTCTCTCTCTTCTCTCTCGCTCTATCTATCCTATGGCTAGGATCCTATGGCCGTAATGGACTGCCGATGAAGCGAAACATCTCCAGCTTCCATGTCTGCTCTTCACGTACCTAGGCCTCCTCAAGCCCTGCCCCTGCTGCAGAAACTTCCGAGCTCGTATAATCTGTTGTACGTGTACGTGACGTATAGCCAAGTCCCGGTTTATCGAAGCCTCGGGGGACGCACGTCTGACAAGAACGAGACAAGCGAAGCAGCGAAAGCGCCGGAGGGGGAGGGCTCTGTGCTCCCGACGATCCAGGATCAGCGAGAGATGAGAGCTTTGCATTATGTTTCTTCTAGATAACTTTTCTTCCCTTCCTGTGTACATGTACAGGGTGTGCCGTGTATGTGGACACGCCAAAATACCTCGAGAGCGACGCATTTTGGGAAAAAATGTTTTAAACAAAAATTTGATAGTTTGGAGAAATAACAGCGACATGGTCGGATATGTGGCAATTTGGTGACAATTTTGAAGGTTCTTTGAAGGTCAACTTTAGTTTTCCTAATAGGAATAAATGTTTCTTGTTTCAGCATCATTTGTTGGGTGGCAAAGTAGGTAAATTTTATCTGAAACTTTTTTCCGTTTCACTCCAATTTTACATTACATTTTGAATATTAAACAACGAAAATTTGGTCAAGTATTCGAAATATTTTGGAAAAATAAAGTCAAATAAAAAAACGTTTCACTCAGAAGTTACCTATTTTGTTACGTAAAAAATGATTCAGAGGTAAAAATGATTGGCTCCTACTTAAAATAACTTCAGTTGACCTTGAAGTAATTTCTAAAATTGCCACTAAATCAACAATAACCATCACCATCATTTTCGTTCCTTGAAACTCTGAAATGTTTGGGACATTTTTTTCTTAAATGCATCCCTTTGGAGATATTTCATTCTGTAATTTTCGAAAGTACACCCTGCATATGTCTAAACCGAATAACCCATTCAAATAGCGGACCCTTAATAAATTGCATTAGTCATGTCACATCAAAAAACGTTTGGGACGAAAGATTTACAGGTTCAGGGTGAACATTCGAATGAGATCTCATAAAAATGGGTTAACCCATCTACGAGATTCCGCGGAATTGGCCATTATTTTTAATTGAGACCACATGTATTTATTTTGTTTCAAAAATTGGCAGCATTTTGAACGATTCTAAGTAACGAAACTCACCTCTCTAGTTTCAACAACACGGAAGGTATCGGACAGTGGAGTTTTTAGGGTGAAGTTCTAGCGGTACTAGGGTAAATATACCATTTGTGTATTGTATTCGTCGAGGAAGTGAGGCTACTCCGAACTATTTGATTCTGTACATTGTGGTAACAAAATACAACACTTACATACGATCACTCTGAGGTTCATTTGTTCCTCGTCATTGTAATCACTTATCTCCCCAAAAATAAATACGTCATCGGATAAGCACTGGCTTGTGATTGTCAAAATTTTCCGTTTTATGATTTGATTGCTGCGCTCGGAAAAGAATTTTCACGCAGATTAGGAAAATTCATTATTGATACATTTTTTCTCGTTGAAATGGTTATTCTTCACGACTTTTTTAGGAAATAAAAAACAGCGCGATTCCGTTCAAAATAATAAAGATCACTGCGAGGTTACGTATACGCGTTGATCAAAAAAGTTTTTATTGTTGCGTCGATTTTTTTTCGACGTATTCGATGTGTTCGATTTAACTGGTGCATCCTATATATACACACATATTTGGATTTATATTTGAAGTTTTAAACTGTGCTATTCAATATCAGTTCAATAAGCTTAAAATGTACCCATTTGAATTACATTTAAAATCCATTTTCTCGGCATTTATATTTGCAATACGTACACGCATACACGCACGCACGCACGCACGCACGCACGCACGCGCGCGCGCACACACACACACACACACACATATATATACATATGTGTATATATACAATATGTAGACTATCAATACTTCACATAGAGTTAAAAAAAACTACAAATGCATCAATATAAAATTAATTTTAAATGTATTTACTCAATTCTCATTTTGTTATGTTAGTTGAAACTAGTTTTAACTAGGAAAAACTAGTTCTAACGGAATCAAACAGTTAAAACTGTTTGAATTTGTTTGGGTTCAAGACGACGTTAAACTAATATTGAAATGTATTCATCAGTAAATTCTAGTTTTTACTAGGGAAAAGTCGTTGTAACGGAAGCATTCAGAAAAAACTAATTTTTAGTAGGGAAAACGCATTGAAACCGAACACGTGTTTCAACTGTAACTTATAGCACTCGCACTTAGCTTCTGCAGGTCGATGTGCTATTCCGAGATCAGGCTCCTACTCACCGATATCGTAATGTTTCTGTAAGTGATGATGACGAGTGGATGAATACCTTCGAGCTCGCAATTCCTCCGAACACTCGTGTCCTTATCTGCAATCCGAAAAACGATCATCCTATGAGTAAGGCAGGCAATCCTTGATTCAGCAAATTTCAGCCTGGAATTATTTCTCCGATATCACGCGCATACCCACATATAGAATTTAAGGTATTATATCGTAGCTTTGCCGGTTAAGTATTTCTCTCCGTCTCCCTCCCCCTTCCTCTGTAGCGTTCTTCCTATTCGCACTCTATCATTATTGGTAATTACAAAAAAAACAACAAAAATCGGAACCTAAATTCGTCCCGCAGAATTTCACCTAAAATTCGGCACCTTCTACAAGCCATCCGACAATATTTAACAAATAGAATGACAAAGTCAGCCCAATTTTGGATTTTCGAAATAGCCGCTCGATATGATATGTCGGTTTCGAAGTTATATTACTAATTGTAAATGCCTATATGGCACGTTCCTGTCGAGTATCGACGCGTAAGATGAGTCGATTGAACTCGTACCTGTATGGATATATATGTAGTAGATGTGTATGTGTGTACATATGTATATATAATATACCCACTATGCAGGTCAACCGAAAGGGGAAGGGTAATTAAATTGTCGATATTACACAATGGCGCCCACTTGATTTCATATATATAAATTTACCACAGAGCACGAAACGTGTTCATCGTATTCACCCATCAATAAGCTACGTCGACGACTCTGAAAAACATGCTCGATATACGTAAGCGTATATACATATATACGCAGGCTTGATATTCGCTTATGTAATCTGTAGTTAGCGGTCCAGTCATCGCCATATGCACTCCATGCTTTATTTTATTGCCACATGTACATATAAACCGAGTGTCCCGTCTCAAGTGGAACAGCGAAATATCTCGGAAACGGCAACCTCGATCGAAAAAATGATCAAACAAAAAGGGTAGGGTTTGGATGGGGTAATATCATGGTCATAATGTTAATCACACTCACCAAGACCATGCGTGTATTAATTAAGTGTAAAATCCCAAACTCGTAATTTGAGTACTCTCGTCAGAAAAAAATATCGAATACCGATTCATTTTTTGGCCCCTAAGCTTATGCAGACCTGTTAAAACATTTCCACGAGGCGCGAAGAAGTGCAGTGCATGCGGTCTCACATTGTGTTTTTAAAGTGTTTCCTAACAGATCTGATTTCACGTAAATGTGTAACAATAGGACCTGACATCATGAATTAAATTTTCACTGTCTGCTGAAGCACTCATGGTGACGGTATTTTCAATGGAATATAAAATGCCGCTTCAACGCAGGGGGGAATTTGAAGCTAGAAATGTTTCAACCAGGTCATTTAATTTGTCTCCAATTCGACCCCAAGCTTGCACGATAAAAATATAAGCTTGCTTTGCCGAAAAGGAATCATCAATAAAAAAAATCGGGTGGAGATAAATTATTTATTTCTCGCAGAATATAGTTATGCCGTTAAAAAAACATTGGTTCCCCGTTTAAAAAACGAAGTTCACCTTGAAATAACCTGACGACGTGCATCAATCTGAAAACGAAATATGCCATTGTACTTGCCCTTTAAGCCCTTTAAACATAAATATGCAGAAGTTGTGAAAAGCCCTGTAAACCCGGATGTGTGTCCGTTACACACATTCGTGATCTCTCTCTCTCTCTCTCTCTCTCTCTCTCTCTCTCTCTCTCTTTAAATGACTTTATTGAAGCATTTCATCGTCATTCGCATGCTTATAACCATTTTATCATTTCGGGAGATTTCAATTGTAACTTATTGATTGACTCGTTTGAATCGGATTCTCTCAGAAATTTGATTGCGTCGTCTGCACTGCATTTAGTTCCATCTCAGGCCACTTTTCATACGGCTACGAGCAATTCACGGCTTGACGTAATGTTAGTTGATGATGAGGATAAGGTAGTCTCTTTTAAAAAGTCGGATACTTCATTCATAAATGGACATGATCTCTGGGAGCTGTCTTATAGCTGTGATTTTTCACCTGGTGATCAACAATGTGTTCGCCGTAGGAGCGTGGTTCATTTTAACGAATCTGAATATTCAAATCTCGTTACCACTATATTTGATATTAATAGCGATTTTAGTGCGCCTACCTCATCTATTGATTTACGTATTACGTCTTTTTCTGATTCGCTCACCAAGGCCATGGATACTGTTGCTCCTTTTCGTAGTTTTCAAATAAGCAAACCGAAAACTCCGTGGCTCTCTGAGACTTTGAGGAATAGAATCAAGAAACGTTCCAAATTATATAAATCGGCTAAACATGCGAACAGCTTGTTCGGGTTTGCTCTTTATAGACAGTTCAGGGATTCTTTGACGAGCGATCTAACAAGGAAACGTTGGGAGGTCGATGTCTCCGATTTTGATGAAATTTGGCACGCGTGTAGAAAGGGTAAAAATAGGCGACACGTATTTTTTCATTTCGGTGGAACCCGATTTTTAAGGATTGAAAAGCACCCTCGAAAATTGGGGTGTTTTTCATTTTTCGTCGACAACGTTTTAACGGTACGAGATATGAAAGAACTTTAAATTGCAATAATGTTTATTTTTTGGTGTACTATACATTGGAGATAAAAACGATGCAGATAGCAACAAATTTCATATTGTTTATTACAAAAATGCAACATTTTCAACCGTATCTCCGCGAATTTTTAATAGATTGGGATGTAAATTTGCATACATGTAAAGAATGAAATAGTGCGAATACGGATTTTTTTCCCGACATCTCACAATTAAGGGGTTGAAACTGCCGGTTGATTTTGTTGCCGAGAGCATCGTATTATCAGCTAGCCTTTTGGCATTTGGGTCTAAATTCACGTCAATATATGTTCGTGTTATGACGCAATTGCATATTTGTAACATTCCAGCCCCTCCCCCAACGGTCCCCCTCTCGAAAGGCAAACGTTCAAAGTTCTTATCGTGCGGCATGAACGAAAATTTGTAGAAATAAAAATGGGTTACAAAGAAAGTACAATCAGTGAAAATAGCCGATAAACATTTTTTCGTTATGGTGGAACGACACTCTTAAGGGGTCAACGCACCCTTAAAAACTTCGTTCTTTCTATAGCTCGTGAACGGGCCGAAATAAAAATAAAGTTCGAAAGGAAAAATGTTGTATTCTTCGACTACTAGACGTTCATGATGATAATGATGAGTACAGCAATAAATGGCGTGTTGTTTATTGCAATAATTCGTGAATTACTTGTGAAAAATCACTCTTCAGTTTTCCACTAATATGGGCAGAAGCAAGGATCGCAATCTCGGACTGACTTCGTGCTTCGGGAAGCAACTGGATTAAAATTGTATACTTACGAAGAAATTCTCCCCCGCCACGTACTGCCTTTGAAGATTACAACACAATCGGAAAAGTGTTCTCACGCTTACTCATTTAGGAAACGTTTCAACTCTGTTTTTTATGGATTATACTTATTAAAATAATGATAGTCATGCTAAAATTGTTTGAAACAAAGAGATTTCTTACACCACGCACGAGTGATAATAGCTGCTTTGCCGCATATATCGCATGTCGATACATTTTGTGAAAAGCAAAATTCTACCGGATTTTCGAAGTTTGGCGGTCTTTCTTCTTCGTACCGGCTTTTGTACCACGCATATTTGAACAGGTTTGTAAACCGTGGAGAAGAAAACTGGTGGTGTGTAAGAGATTGTAATTTAACAATATTGTCTCTCAAATATAGATTGACGTCGTAATTGTATAATATTACTGCGTCAGAAAAGTGTTTGACGAAGTTTTTCCATACACGGAAGCAATAAACATCAAGGGGCTGTATCATTCCAGTCGTACCTGCAGGAATTACTAATTATTATATGGACTAATTGTCCACAGAATTAATGAAACTGGTGCAATATATTTACCTGCTAGAATGGTTAAAACTTTAATATATTTCCCTTGCATATCCATTTCTTTAAATGCAGTTGGACATTGACCGCTCCAAGAAGCCAGAAGTATTACCGATTTTGGACCTGTATTGGGAATATATATTTCATGGAACCATCGCTTGAAATGATTAGTCGTCAATTTTCCAGATTTCGAAGCCAATAGAAATATATTTTCGGCTCTAAACATAGTTTGCTCCACTCGAGGACCAACTTTGCCAGTAGGTTCGTTTAAAATTATTAACATAGGTACAAAAACTTACCACTCGCAGAAACCAAAGGCTGTATAGTATAACTGTGTGTTGTTGATGTTTTCGATTGCACGACTGTCTCAACGGATTTCTGCCCTTTTTTCGCCAATGTGCGGCCTGTATGTAGCTCTAAATTGAATCCGCTCTGATCAGAATTAAATGTGTTTTCAGCCGCAACGTTGGCTATGTTGACTTTCACCATTTCTATAAATTCAATAACTTTGTTTTGAAGTGTATCAGCGTTTAATAATTGTTGTCTTGTTATATATTTAGTAATCTTCCGTGACACAATTCCATGTTGGTTTTTGAATGTCCTTAGCCAAGAAACGGATTCTTGGAAATTTACGGCTCGTATTTCTACAATTTCTCGTGCACGCAAGGCCCATCGTCGAAGATCTATATCATGGAGAGGCAGCCTTTCGTCCAAAGCACCATTAAAATTGTTTAACGTGTAGTGAGCTATCTTTGATAACTTTTTTTTGTAGGTGCCACCCTTAATTATACTATGGGCCCACCAGCGCAACTGCGGCTCTGATTTCACCTTTTTGAATTTCGTTTGAACTGATGATAACTTTCTATTACCATTTGCTCCGGATCTCCAAAAATCTACAGCTCTTGTCTTATATTCGTAACTCAATTCTTCTATATCTTGGGCACATACATTTTCATCAATTTTTTTATCTAGGTATCGTTGTTCGTACCAATCTCCTTCACTGTCATCTTCTATTGCGGCTGCTTCATGAATTTTATTTGGTGACAGAAAATCCAAACCAGTTTCGACATCCATTTTCATAGGTTGATCCATCGTTTCAATGATCATGTTTTCTAGATCCTTACTGAACTGTTTTTCCTGTTCGGTGATTGGAGTATGAGGCAAGTTCATAGCACTTATCGCTATGAACAGAAGTTGAATGACATTCGCCGGATTAACGTATATTTTTATTTGTATTTCGAACTCAAAATGTATGGCTGGCTTGTCCGTCGTAACTGCAGCAATAATGATCGTTGGTGAATTTACATGACTTGAAATCCAATTGATAAATACACACGAAAACATAACGACGACACACGTTATTACGAGAACTGCTATAAATTTTTAATAAGGCGATTTCAAGGTTATCATGAGAGCCGCTCTTTGCCCCGTAGTCGCTCTTTGCGAAGATTTATTTCTTTTGTTCATTGGTTCTGCTGTTTGTGAAATTAAAGTTAAAGATAAAGATTAAATTATGCTGCGTTATAAGCTGATAAAAACGTTTGCATCATTCTGTTCATGAGTTGCAGCGATAACCCAAACACGTTGTAATCTTTGCAGGTAATGCTTTCGATACGGTGAACGGAATGGAATTTCTTCGTAAATATACAATTGCAATCCAGTTGCTTTCCGAAGCAAGAAGTCAATGCGTAATTGCGAGCCTCTGCCCATATGAGTGGGAAACTGAAGAGTGAATTTTCACAAGTAATGCTCGAATTATTGCAATAAACAACACGCCATTTGTTGCTGTACTCATCATTATCATCAAAGAATACAACATTCTTTCCCTTCGACCTTTATTTTTATTTCGAAAACGAGAAAAATTGTATCGACTATTTTGACTGATTGTACTTTCTTTGTAACCCATTTTTATTTATACAAATTTTCGTCTATGCTGCACGGTAAGAACTTTGAACGTTTGCCTTTCGAGAGGAGGACCATTGGGGGCGACGGAGGGCTGGAATGTTATAAATATGCAATTGCGTTATAACACGAACATATATCGATGTGAATTTAGACCGAAATGCCAAAAAGCTAGCTGATTATACGATGCTCTCGGCAAAAAAATCGACAAGCAGTTTCAACCCCTTAATTGTAAGATATCGGAAAACGAAAAAACCCGTATCCGCACTTTTTCATTCTCTACATGTATGCAAATTTACATGCCAATCGATTAAAAATTCTCGGAGATACTGTTGAAAAAATTGCATTTTTGCAATAAACAATATGAAATTTGTTGCTATCTGCATCGTTCTCATCTCCAATGTATAGTACACCAAAAAATGAACATTGTTGCAATTTGAAGTTTTTTCATATCTCATACTGTTAAAACGTTATCGACGAAAAACGAAAAACACCCCAATTTTCGAGGGTGCTTTTCAACCCTTAAAAATCGGGTTCCGCCGATATAAAAAAATATGTGTCGCCTATTTTTACCGATTCTACAAGCATGCCAAATTTTATCGAAATCGGAGACATCGACCACGCAACGTTTCCATGTAAGAGCAGCTAGAAATGAGTACCATTTGAGAGTCCTTACTCTTATCTCTGACCCCTCTAAGTTATGGAAGGAGTTGGCTCGACTGGGTCTCATTAAAGTTGATTGTGGCTTTCCACTTCATCATTTTTCTCCGGAGATTCTCAACGAACATTATGTCAACGTATCCAGCTCTGATCAAGCATTGAGACCTGAAGATACTTGTCGATTCCTCGAGCACTGCCCCAGAGGTGACCACATTTTTAATTTTCGTACTGTGACCGTTTTAGAAATCCTTCGACGTATAAATTCGACTAATTCAATGTCCCTAACTGCTCGTCCAGACGGTATATCGATTTTTAGTATGAAAAAGACGTCTAATCAGGTGGGTGGACAGCTTGAAATCATTTTTAATCAATCGATTATCGAAGGCATTTTCCCAGCGTGCTGGAAACGGGCCTTCATCAGACCTCTTTTAAAATCCAGATCTCCTGTGTTACCATCGCATACACGGCCCATTGCGAACTTATCTGAGGTGTCCAAATTGTTTGAGCGCCTAATTAAAGATCAAATTGTTGACTTTATTTAGAGCAACAATATTCTTGATGATAGGCAATCAGCCTATCGTTCTAGTTTTAGCACTCAGACTGCACTTCTTAAGATAGGTGACAACGTCAGACGAGCGGTTGACAACGGTCGTCTGACTATACTCGTCCTTTTTGATTTTAGTAAGGCCTTTGACTCTGTATTACAACACCTGCTTTTATCTAAACTTAGGCGTTTGGGCTTTTTGATAACCTTCGATAACTCCTCAAAGTGGCTGAGTACATCGATGGGCGTACCTCAGGGATCGGTACTGGAGCCTATTTTATTTTCTCTAGGTAGACCTAAGAATTAAACGTATTACCTCGCTTGTTTTTCCCCATCTAGATTATTGCTGTCTTGTGTATCATGGTTTGACGGCTGAACTCGATCGCAAACTGCAGAAGCTAGTAAACTTATGTATTCGTTTCATATTTAATTTACGAAGACACGAGCACGTAACACCATACCGTCATAGGCTTAAGTGGCTTTCAACGAAAAATCGACGCCTTTACTTCATGGGTATCCTAGTGTTTAAGATTCTTCATAAGCGAGTTCCTAATTATATCGATCAGCTATTTGTTCAAACTGATGTGAATTTACGCAGAACTTCGAGAGTGAAACCACCCATTTTTGTTATTCCACCGCATAAAACGGCTGTGTTTAGAAATTTATTGTCAGTGTCTGCCTGTTATTTTTGGCATTCGCTACCGGAAAATATTGTAAATGTAGGCTCGATCGACATATTCAAATCTCGACCGTTTACCTATTTATTGCAATCAGCGATGGATGTGTAGATGTGTTTGGAGTAGTTTAGTCGAAATCGTTAATAGTAAAGTAAGAGGAGAGCATAAACTAATATCATATTATTGTAACTTAAATTTTAAGCTTTGTAAAAATTTTCCCCATAGATTTTCTAGGGCATAATAAAGAAATCAATCAATCAGTCAGTCAGTCAGTCAGTCAGTCAGTCGGTCAGTCAGTCAGTCAGTCGGTCAGTCAGTCGGTCAGTCAGTCGGTCAGTCAGTCAGTCAGTCAGTCAGTCAGTCAGTCGGTCAGTCAGTCAGTCGGTCAGTCGGTCAGTCAGTCAGTCAGTCGGTCGGTCGGTCAGTCAGTCAGTCAGTCGGTCAGTCAGTCAGTCAGTCAGTCGGTCAGTCAGTCAGTCAGTCTGTCGGTCAGTCAGTCAGTCAGTCAGTCAGTCAGTCAGTCAGTCAGTCAGTCAGTCAGTCAGTCGGTCAGTCAGTCAGTCGGTCAGTCAGTCAGTCGGTCAGTCAGTCAGTCGGTCAGTCAGTCAGTCGGTCAGTCAGTCAGTCAGTCAGTCAGTCAGTCAGTCAGTCAGTCTCTCTCTCTCTCTCTCTCTCTCTCTCACTCTCTCTGTCTGTCTCTCTCTCTCAGACCGACCGTAAGTACGACCAGTCACTAAATTTTTCTCGCTCTATCTTTAAACGAACTGCACACTGCCGTATATGGCCTACGGGCTCCATTTTCGTCGCAGAATTAGCATGCCACTTTTTGCTAACTACGACGAAATTCTCACTCTCTGGAACAATTCGAGAAACCTACAATCTTCGGTCTTTCACACTTGGGACTTTCACAATTTCTCCGACCGACATTTTCTTGGGCTTCTCGGCGAAACGGACGGTCTCACACACAACAATACCTGTACGTAAGCTGACACCCACACTATTACTCAGCTCAGCTCTTCAACACGTCCTCGCTACTACGCTCCGGTATGTATGTGTGCACACACCGCCACACAGCATCATTCACATGCATCACGTCTGCGTTCGTCTACCGCGATACATTCGATTCAACTCGCCGACCATCGGCTATCTCTCTCACTTAGCCTTCGATATTGCGGGCGTGTCTACTTTGAGATCGGAAACTCATTCTATACTTGTAAACGCGATTATCTGTTGTGGCTAGAGCTGTTACCTGTCGATAACCCAGGAAAACTTTGTCATCGATCTATTTTAAATGTAAGAAAGTAATTGCTCGGGAACTTTTAACTTGTCCACTTTGTTTTTTATCATTTCACCCGGGCTGTGCGAAATCTTATATAAGTTATCATACGGCCAATCTCTGCTGTAAAACTGAGTTTACGAAAATGTCAAAATCATCTGCTCCGGTATCAAACCCGGCTGGTAGGACCACTGCTACATCGTCACCCATATCGCTGGAAACTATAGCTGGCATGATCCAAAATTCGGAAACTAATTTTGCCGCTTATGTCCAAAAATCTGAGAGTAATTTCTCAGCTTTTGTCGTCGAACAGCGCGAAGCAATATCGAAAATAAATGAGTCACTTAGCACGCTTCCAACTTTGGTGAACTTGGTGACTGAACACTCAACCAAGATTGAAAATTTAGAGCAGGCCATTACAAAACTCAGACAAGAAATAAACAGTCTCGAAAGCAAAGGTGAGTCTCGTGAACCGTTGTCAACTGAGCTAATTTGCACGGGCTTCCCCGAAAATGTATCTGAGGACCCGAAAGTCCTTATAAGCATGGTCCTAGATGTACTTGGGCTTGCTGGGCTTGAAACCCATATTCTATCAGTGCGTCCTCTCAAACGTAAAGCAAATCCTCAAATAAACCGTGCGACTCCTGAGCGCGCTACAACACCAACATCTATCAGATCATTCTCCCTGCTGGTTACCCTCACATCAACAGCAGTTCGTGACGTTATTATCCGGGCTAAACGTGAAAAGCGCGATCTTCTGTTACGCTAAGTCTTGGGCAGCAACGAAAACGGAAAAGTTTATATTAATGAATTTCTACCAACTGCTACTTACGAACTTTATCGCAAAACGAAGTCCCGTGCTCGTGATGCAACTTATAAGTATACCTGGCTTTCAAGGGGCGCCATCCATGCACGCAAAACTGACGGTCATCCAATGATCACGATTCTAAGTCCAGAGGACCTCAATAACCTCCAATGACTCACTCAGCCTCCTGCCACAACCATCAATCAAAACACAGTTGCTTCTCAAATAGATCCTCATTTTCATCTCGCCCATTTTAACGCAAATTCTTTGCTTGCACACATTGATCAAGTTAGACTCCATTTTAGCACCGAGCACATATTACCATATTATCTCGGTCTCTGAGAAATGGTTGCACTCGCGTATCTCAGATGAACTCGTAGCCATCAAAGGGTACTATATTATCAGGAATGATCGAGAAGGCAAAGTAGGTGGAGGAGTAGCATGTTATGTACAAAACGGACTGATTACAAAAATTCTCGATATGTCACCATCGATATTCTCGAATGAACCAGAATTTATGTTATTTGATGTCTCGATGCGAAATGCTCAGTCAGTACTTGTTGGTAAAATTTATAGGAGGCCAAAAGGCTTATTTTTTCTCTAATTTCAATACCTGTTATGATCGGGTTAGTCATGCATATCGCAACATCATTATTACAGGAGATCTGAACTGTAATTTGCTCTCTAACAATTATGAGTCACGGGTTCTCAGGGATCTTGTTTTTTCACAATCTCTCTTCTTAGTTCCTTCAGCTGCAACTTACCATACGTCTTACTGTGACACCTGTCTCGATGTAATTATTATTGACAGTGAAGAAAAACTAATATCCTTCACTACGTCAGCCTGTCCTTTCATCGCCGGTCATGATTTACTCGAACTAAATTACAATTTTGATCTCTTAATACTTCCAAGGCGCAATATGTCTAGGAGATGTATTAAACTATTTGATGAATATCAATACTGTGTAGATATTTCAAAATCATTATTGCACCTCTGTGAGTCTCACTCGACCCCGATAAATAATGAACAAGACATTAGCGAGTTAATCACTTCTTTCACAAATGTGATCACTACACAGTTTGACAAGCATGCGCCACTACAGGGGTTCAAAAGCGCCCTGTGCCTTGGATAACTCCCGAGCTTCGAGCGATGATTTCTGAGAAAAATACTCTCTACAAGCGCGCGCGGCGTGCAAATACAGATTTAGCTTATTCGGTCTACCGACAATTTAGGGACCGAGTGACGGCCGTTTTACGTGAAAAAAGACGTGCATTTTTATACAACAAATTACAAGAAATTAAGGAACCTTCGCGATTATGGAATGAGCTATCAAACCTACGATTGGTGAAGTCGAACAATTCTTCACCGCTACATTTTTTCAGCCCGAATCAATTGAATGAATACTTTGCATCCATTACGGGTGGAGGAAGCCAGCTTCAGAAAGAGACATTCCTATCAGCTGTCTCCTGTCTGCCAAAACCAAGGCATTTGTTTTCCCTCTCAGTTGTCACAACTGAAACGGTTGTTAAATATCTTGCTATTAGTGCTTCCTCTTCGCTCCCTTCTGGACCTGATGGTCTCTCTCCATTCTCCGTCCTAAAGGGAAAATCATCTGTTCAGCAAATACTAACAGAAATTTTCAATTTATCCATCGTTCATTCATATTTCCCCAGCGAGTGGAAGAAAGCGTATATCCGACCCCTATCGAAAATAAAAACACCTAAGTCACCATCCGATACTCGACCCATAGCAAATTTACCAGAGTTTTCAAAAGTTTTAGAGCGTGTAGTTTATTCTTAAATTACTGCTTTCCTTGATGAGCATAATATTTTTAATCAACGACAATCGGGTTCAGGGAATCATTCAGTACGCAAACAGCGCTTCTACGGGTTACTGATGATATTCGTAGGGGAGTCGATAATAAAATGCTGACAATTTTAATTCTTTTTGACTTCAGCAAAGCTTTTGATACGGTACCTCATCTACAACTACTCATAAAGTTAAGGAATATTGGTTTTTCAATGGACGCTTTAAATTGGTTTTATTCATATCTGACGGGCAGGTCTCAAGCAGTAGTTAGTGGGCAAGGTCATTGTTCTGATTGGCCGCCCTCTGATAGGGGTGTCCCTCAGGGCTCCGTCCTTGGACCACTTCTATTTTCCTTATATATAAACGAAATAACCAACGGTGTGATGTATTCTAGTTCGACGGTGTTTGCAGATGATACTCAATTATATTTGCATTGCCACCCGGCTGACCTTAATAACGGTATTGCAAAGATCACGTATGATGCAAATGTCGTTTCAAATTTTGCTGCAACAAATGGACTGGCCTTAAATGTATCAAAAACTAAAGCACTCATCTTTGGAAGCTCTGCCTACATTCGAAAATTAGATCTAAACACCTGCCCTAGTATTTTAGTAAATGCTACTTCATTGAATTTTAATATAGACGCTCGTAATCTTGGAGTTTTATTTGCTACTAATCTTTCGTGGCGTGGTCACGTTTCTAATATTTCTCAAAAAGTTCACAGCACTCTCTATAAACTGATGTTCCACAAAAATTCACTATCCACTGATCTCCGAATGAAGCTAGTTACTTCTCTAATTTTACCCCATTTTGACTATTGCTGCCTTGTATACCATGACCTAACTTACGAGCAAAATACCAGATTACAGCGTCTACTAAACTGTTGTATACGTTTTATTTTTGATTTACGCCGCGATGAACATATCACGAGTTATCGTAGTCGTTTGCGCTGGCTTACTGTTAAAAATAGACGCTTTTATTTCTTAGGCCTACTAACATATCGTATTCTTTTTATGCGTGCTCCAGCTTATCTTTGCGAATTATTACCGCGATTCGCCTCCTCTTCGCGGAGTTCCCCTAGACGCTCGGCTGTCACTTTCCATATTCCACAACATCGTACTGCCACTCTTCAAAATTCCTTTGGAATTTCAGCGGCCTATTTCTGGCACTCTCTCCCATCACAATATCACCCTCTTTGTCGGTATTTAAATTACGATTACATGCATACTTGTTACAAAAAGAGCTCGATCATTAATACCATGTCACTGGGAATGCATTACGGCCGTCACTCATCGCTCATCCCTTACGTCCTGCTATTAGTCAGGAATTGCAATGTAAGCAATGTAAGCAGCAATGTAAGCAATGTAAGCAGTAAGGTTAGTCTTAGAGATTACTTCATGTATGTTTAGAAAGTAATACTGTAAACAAAATTGTATGTGTATGAATTAAGAAGATTGTATTACATTTAATAATATTGTATAATAATATTGTAAACAACTGTAAGCATTTCAGCGGCTGTTCGTCATCTCCGCTGTAATATTGTTATAAATTTAAGACAACTCATGTAACTAAATATGTTTGCCCCATAGTTCACTAGGGCATAAAAATAAATATCATCATCATCATCATCATGTCTCTCTCTCTCTCTCTCTCTCTCTCTCTCTCTCTCTCTCTCTCTCTCTCTCTCTCTCTCTCTCTCTCTCTCTCTCTCTCTCTCTCTCTCTCTCTCTCTCTCTCTCTCTCTCTCTCTCTCTCTCTCTCTCTCTCTCTCTCTCTCTCTCTCTCTCTCTCTCTCTCTCTCTCCCCCTCACCGCGGGGATTTCAATCTTGCATGAAACGGCGATCGATGGCGATTTTCGTTGTAACGTGTACATATATAGGAGGATCGATTGCGCGACGACTCGGGTTAAAAGTGTTTTTCACACGCCCGATATAGAGGACTCCACGCGGCTCTGTACGGAATTAAATGATTTTGCTGGCAGCGAGCGCACAGCCCAAAACGTGTTCTACGGGAAAAATATTTTAAAAAATACAGCAAATACAGGAGAAAAAACCTTGGGAAAAAAGAGAGGGGTTGTGAAACAACTCGGGAGTGGTGGGTCCTGGAGAGGTGCGACGAAATTTTGGGATGCACAAATCAGTTATAAAAATCGTAAATGGTCATGCGCGCGCGCGCGCCGTGTGTGTGTGTGTAGTAACGTCATTTACGTTCGCTCAGCAACAGTAAACTGAGGGCGATTTGCGTTTGGGATTTAAAAAAATCTGGGTACCCTGTTAAGCTGTAACATGAGTATAGTGGCGAGCAGAGTGAACCAGAGCAAGTAAAGAATGCTTCGATTGCGTGTCACCTGAAATTTCATAAAGATACCGTGTAGCTAGACAACCCTCCATCTCCCCCTCCAGTCCCACTACACGTTCGTCGATACTCCAAAAAAATCGCATTTATTGATTCGTCTGTGAGACCTTAAGCCTGTTGAACGAAGGCGAAAGAGAGTAGAGAGTGAAAATTCAATAGGTACAAAAACAAACGAGCTCTTTCTTGCCTACGGACGTATTTAGTTTTGAATCTTGGTAGATACTGTTGTTCGTACGGGACCCGGTGGGAAAAAACGATTGGGTAATTTATCATATGTGATTATTAATAATTATAAATTCCGTTTTATACAATGATACCGGTGGAGTTCGGCTCGGGCAGTTTTTATACAATGATACCGGTCGGGGATCGGCTCGGGCAGTCTTTCGAGGTAAGCGCTGTATCGGGCATGCATACTTGATGAGGTGACCGCGTGGTCGTGCACAGGCTGACATATCAACCAACCAGCGGAAGGCAATACTTCTGAGACCTTGATGTAGATACTTGAATGAAAAGTCTGTGCACAAGAGAATCAGAAGTATATGTCGTCTATACCAGTACGGGGTTTCGACAGTCTCTGCGTACCCTCGGTAAATGCAGTATAATACAGCTTTAGACGGCTGTGGACGATATGTGGGTACGAGTGATACGAAAAGATTCAATAGGGAAGGGTAATACATAAAGACCCGCAAGGGTATTTTATACGTTCCAACTAAGGAAATTAAGAAAAATGTAAATTCCGTTTGATAAGTTTTAAACTGAACACTTTAATTTGTTGTATTATTAATTGATAAAAAGTAGTATTCACTACTTGACTAAACAATTAACTTATCGGTAATTTAATTATTAGCTTGATATATGTATATCTGTGTACAGGTGAATATCTGAAAATTAATTTTGAATACATTTCACTTTGAGTACTCATCCTCAAAACAGACATATGTATTGATAGCCAACATTTCATAAATATATTGTTACATCCTAATGAGTGTGCCTTCTCTCGGTTATTCGCAACATCCTCATTTGCCGTCATAAACGTATAATGTATAATGTATAAATGTAATGTATAATGTAAAAATGTAATGTATAATGTATAAATGTAATGTATAATGTAAAAATGTAATGTATAATGTATAAATGTAATGTATAATGTAAAAATGTAATGTATAATGTATAAATTGTAATGTATAATGTAAAAAATGTAATGTATAATGTATAAATGTAATGTATAATGTAAAATGTAATGTATAATGGTATAAATGTAATGTATAATGTATAAATATATAAATCTAAGAATAACAGGCGTAACAGCATTAACGGAACTTGCATACGTTCCGCGAGCATATTCAAATCGCAGCGATATATACACGATAGCCACACCGCCACAGTCATCGACTTTTCCTATCCCATTGGCCTGTCAACAAAAACACGATCTCAGGCGCAATATTCCAAGGAGAGCTGTCTAACGAAAGACCAACCATCAACTCGATCAACAAACTCCAAAAACTCCGCCATCCCAACCGCATAGGGACCAAGAGAAACCTCGACCCTAGATTATTTCATCATAACATAGCCTAGACGGCTCCGGCGAATTTATAACTCTGACTAAAAAATAAGACATCCGGTCTCGGCAGCGTAGTCCGATATACAAACTTCTCAATATGGTGAAGTCACCATAACCATAAATTAACATAACACAAACCATGTCACTAACGAATCTGTAAAGTATTCGCACACCATTCCCCGACCAAATCACATCAAGTTCTTCTATCGAGTCTCAATCCCAGTCTCCCGTCAACTACCATCACATCAAGTCTTCTATCGAGTCTCAATCCCAGTCTCCCATCAACTTCCAACGAATCAATTTCTTCTATCAAGTATCAGTCCCAGTCTCCCGTCAATTACCATCAAACCAAGTTTCTTCTAACGAGTCTCAATCCCAGTCCCTCCCGTCAACTACCATCGAATCAAGTTCTTCTTTCGAGTCTCAATCCCAGTCTCCTGGGCAATTACCATCACATCAAGTTCTTCTATCGAGTCTCAATCCAAGTCTCCCGTCAACTACCATAGGCTCAAGTTCTTCTATCAAGTCTTAATTCAGAAGCCAAGCGAATATTTCCAATTAACCTTCATACGAACAGTCTCATTTTTCCGTAAATATCAGTCTCAATTAGTCGACCTCGCGCGCTTTTCATATTTTTATCTACGCGTAGTGACCGTCGTAGTAAGCACGTCGAGTATACATACGACCAGCGTAACGTCTTGCGAGCTAACCTTACCTTTTCTTTTTGTATCATTCATCGTAGGCCTGATCGTTTCAAACCGTCTAGTAATCTTATAATAAATAATATAGTGTCAATCTTACACAAAGTCGGTCGAATTATTCCCTCAATACCGAAATATCGCGTCAATTCCTTTATCCTGTTCTTTCCCACGCACTACACCTCTTTACCCTCTTCCCGTGCTATTGCGCTAGGCGTAGGCACCAAAGAGGGAAACGAAATTATTATGCTCTCATCCTTGCGGATGTCACAATACCGAGCCCAAAATATATGCCCCCATAAGTCCATGTTTAATTAATAATAATTCATATTAAACGAGTGCAATTACAAAGTTAATACACAAAATTAAGATGGTTGATACTTAAGGTCAATTACAATCGAAAATCTGACTAATATAATAAAAGTTGTAGTTTTTATCCCGTACACTCGTGTATTCAGCCATGAAATAATCTGGTTTTTTCTCATTCAAATTTTCCAAATTCAAAATAAATACAATATGCGGTTGAGATGAGATCTATCATTCTTGGCAATTTAATCTGTTCGTCTGTTCGAGCAAATTTGGGTGTGAGACCGACATAAGCATTTTTTTCTGAAAAATGGCTCACGGAAAGGTACGCTTCCAGAATTTCTCTGCACTTTGATTAAACTATATGGAAAACGAGATTTTTTTAAGTATAAATAAATCGTGTTGTCTTTTCTCAAATATATATCGACCCTGTTGTTTTTCCAATATAGCCAACTTTGCAATTCTTCATAAGCTATGACGAACAATGCGTTTGCACTATATGCATGAATCAAATTGCCTATATAAACATCGGCGACTTCGCCGGCGTAGGCT
>OZ023323.1:1908749-1949175 GCA_964007375.1 Ophion obscuratus | reverse complement strand
GACAGGTCGCTTTTCCATTTTTTGTCTCACGAGAGTATTGGGATCACGAGGTCGAGGTCGAGGTCTACATACAATTAATGCATATTTTTTCCAAGCATAAGTTCTTTATTGCAAAATATTAATAAACCATTAAGTGTTGATCGTTGAAACAAAGGGCCGCCATTGCTGCTTGGTCAATCGCTGTAGGTGATTCTGGCAAGTAGGGTGACCTAAAATAAAAGTTTAACAATGTTTTTTTATTACAATAATCAAACTTCCGTATGAACGGATAATTTTTTAAATAAAAAAATTACGAAGCTGGCAAGCTGTAGATGAAAGGTTCATTTTTTCATACAACAAAACGATAGCTCTAATAATTTGTTTTGAAATATGGATAAACATAAAAAATCACCCAGTCGGACGATAGGAAATGTCATGAACTGTGCTCTGTCCGAATTTAAAGTGAACCGCACGAATAACTTTGAGATACGAATTATATCGTCGCATAAAACATTATTTCGAGGAAAACGCAAAAACCAATATGTGAATTACAGCGGGGCCATTCGGGGTAGCGTAGTGGACGATTCGACCCCAACAAAAATCGTCATAACTCGGTCGCTTTTTCGAAGTTTTATAAAATCGTCCTTGCAAATTAAAGTTAAGACCTTACTAAACTATACAATAAACAAAGGTATTTTAAAAATTTCAAGCTTATTCAGCGTTCGCGAGTGGATAGTCGGATCAAATAATTTCTCGTGTCTTAATAATTCATTAAAGCAGTACGTTGTGCATTGTGTTGATTTATTATTTTTATTCCATGAGTTCCCCCTGGTAATACGTACCCCCTGGCGTGTTTTTACGTATTACCCTTTTCAATCACTCCCTGCTTGAACTTCGCTGATCTAACCAAATTTCGGTTGCGTCCACTATCGTCCTGAGGTTGTTATGGGGCCTAGCCGTCGGGGGTGAAGTACGAGGGGAGAGGCCTATGCTTATATGCATATGCGGCCGATTGACTGTTACCGACTGTTAGCTATTAAATAATCGTCATATTAAAAGTAAGTTTTCGACCAATTTTTCTACTTCTGTTTATAAAAATACGCATATTTGAACTTCGATGATTACATTAAATGTTTTTATTACTGTGTATAATTATTTTCTGTAATTTTTTCTCGCTTAATCAATGCGAGATGAATTGGCAACGTCGTAATTCGTAGTATATGATAATGCTGAGGTTGGCAGAAGTGTCGCAAAGTTAGAGAAATACGCGCCCCGTCTATAACCTCAAAATGTGTATAACGCTGTCTATAATCTAGAAGAAGTGAAAAATTTCAATCATTTTCCGATATTTTAAAGAAAAAAATGTATGTATGAGAGAAATTCCGCTTCATGTTGTCTTTGCCTAGAGATTTCTAAAATAATATGATTTCTAAACATAGATATTAAATCAATATTAAGTAATTATTACTAATTCAAAGAATAAGAACATACAATATTCGTTGTTAATTATGCTGACCCAGTAGTTTGAGGTTTCCGGGCATAATGACTGAATATGTACCATTTGAGCTGCCTACGAGGTCGCCATGTTTGCACAGCCTGATATCTTGTGTGCTTGATTTTTGCACAAATTCGCGATTAAAAACATTTATCATTTTATAACGGTACTATGAATCCTCATTTTCACGGTACAAGGGTTAGTTCGATAATTAGTCGTACCATACCTATTTTTTTCAGCCCCGTGGTAGCATTTTTTAGCAGATACTAATAATGTACGGAAAAATGGTCACGAGTTTTCCAGAAGCGTAATGTAATTAGCCCACGAAATACGTCGAGTTTCCGAATTTTTCTCTAAAAAACGATACAGCCGATCGTATCCAAACTGCACAGGATGATCAGCAAAGGGATTATAAACTTCCAGAGCAAATTTCAGCTCGGTGGTAGCATTTCAATGTAGCGCCATAACACTCTTGTGCTACACTATACCGTCTTTGCCGTAGATACAGGGGAACTGTGGAAGACCCGTACCGGTTCGGCGGCCGCATATTCTTCTGATTGGGGCACAGACTTTTACTAAAGTATCTACATGAAGGCATTAGCATTCCACTCACTGGTTGATGTGCCAGTCGTACGGTTAAGCGGTGACCCTTCCGAATATCGGCCATGCACAATGCTGCTAAACTCGCAGTACCGCCGGAGCTGAACCTCGACCGCCCGAACGATCGACCTGTTTCGATACGTTGTGGATTATGTATATAATAAATGATATTATATTTCTCATACACAGCTATACATTTTATATTATACAATGCCTTCCCATTATACGTCATGAATGCAATAATTCACTGAATAATTCGATGAACAATAATTCAATTCATGAACAATAATTCAATGAATACCTGTGCGCGCTCATAAGAATTGCAAGGTTCCCCAAGCACTTCTTACGCCAATGTTTTTCCTCGTCTCGAGAGCGTCTACACCGGCCAATAGTCCATCCTGAGCGTGACTAGAGGAAGACAGAAAAATACGTGAGGGTACATGTCGGAGATACGTGGTTGATCGGGGATTATCGCGACTGGTTCCCGATTCCCATTGACAGCAATGGAATATAAAAAAGAGTGACTCGGTGGATACGTACTCGCGTATGAAAGTCGTATGTTGCCTCCAGACTATCCTCGTCACCGAGCGCTTCCGTCCTTTCTGTTGCCTGAGTCCGCTCTCTCGCCACACCTCTACCATCCGCGGGACGGAATAAATATTACTTTGGCGTTGATCCGACCACATTGAGGCGGTATATTTTCCAACGATCCAACTCCCTCTTCTATCGATTTTCTCTCTGCTCCCCCAGCCCCTCCTCTTAGCCCTTTAACCTTTACTTCCCCTCTCGCTTTTCTCCAGGCTCTCCTCGTGCTCTCCACACTCGTCGAATGCCACAAATGCAAGCAGTACTTAAGTGATTCAGTAGAGAACAACCCTCGAATTGTTATGTATCGCGCCCTTCTGCAAGTATATACATACATATATATATATATATATATATATATATATATATATATATATATATATATATATATATATATATATATATATACAAGAGCTATTTATAGGGTTCGTGTTAAACCCCAAATTGCATCGATCCCGATTGCTCGATGTTTTCACCCTACCGAGCATGCCTGCATGCATTTTGCGGTGGTCCGCGAGCAAGGTGCTCGGGGCCCAGGAGTTGGGGAGCTTGTGTAACTTCGACGAGTGCATGCCACTACATGCAATTTCAACGCGCTCCCATACGTGATGCACTTGGCGGGATTTCCAGTCGAGGGTATGTGCATGGCGGGTTAGATTGCGAGCAAACACGGTCCCGTGCACTTCCACAATTTCCTCCTTCAAATCCCTCCCCGCACTGCCGCCGTTCCTGGCCGCCTTCTGCAAACACCCGGGCTGTAAACACGATGACCAAGGGCACACGTGTATTCATATTTTAACCCGCACCACCGCTGGCACTCGCGACCTTGAAGACGGGCTATCGGGCTGGGGCTAGGGAATTGGGATACTTTCGGGCACGAGGATCTAGGGAAACTCTGGAGAGCTTCAAGATTCACCTGCAACTTTCGTGGGCGTGTAAATGTCACGCCGTCGGTGTCGCTACCGAGGGCGAGGTTGGGTGCACCAGGACAAATGACACTTGGGCGGTTGTTCCCTATAGTAACCGCAAGAGTTTTCTGCTTTTTTCGCTTTATTTTATTGTACATGAGGCTACCGTGTATTTATATTCATCCTCTCTGTATTTTCTTTTTGAGCCTCTCTATTATCCCCGTTTTCGCATTCTCTCTCACTCTCTTCTTTCTTCAACGTGCCTTGAGTCAGAAATTGCTAGATAAATTGTATAACAACGCGTCTGTGAGCACTGTAAGATCGATGTATTTTTAAAATTCCGGAACTAGGTTGATCAGGAATAAAAAAATTAAGAAATGTTCGTTAAGTATAATGATAAAACAATCGTATGACCGCATAACTTTTCGAATAAAAAAGCTACGAATATAGCAAGCTGTGAAAAAAGTTTGGTTTAAAAAAATATATCTTCAATAATTTCTTATAAACGAATAGATAAACTATGCTCTGGCCGAATTTGAAGTGAACCGGATGAAAAACTTTGAGATACAACTTATACCGTCTCATAAAAAAGAGTTTGATGAAAAAAGTAAAAGAAAAAAAGGTGAATTGTAGAGAGGCGTTTTACAGTGGCGTAGTGGGCGATCCGACCCTTCTCAGAAATCGTCATAATTCGGTCAATTTTTCGAAGTTGTATAAGATTTTTCTTGCATATTAAAGTTAAGACCCGAACAAACTATAGCAACAAAAATTGGTGTTTCGGAAATTTCAAGCTTATCCAGATTCCTCGATTTATCCAATCGAGGAATCTGGATAAGCTTGAAATTTCCGAAACACCAATTTTTGTTGCTATAGTTTGATTGCCGGATCCAATCCAAAACGCCAGATATTAATCATATTAATCATATCTACTATTATAATTAGCGTTATTATTAATTATCTATATTGATAAAAACTAATTAATATAAGCTATTAATAATCATGATTACTATTATTATTATTTGTTTGATATTATATTGTACTGCCTCGGGTAACGCACTTGCTCAGTTTGCAGTGGGAAACACCACTAACCCCCGGGAGTTAGACTCGATCGTAATCTAGACCAAAACAATAATGCTGGGCGACACTCGAGCGCTCTGACACCACGTTGGCTGTCGCCCAGTCAAAAAGATACGAGAAAAATGAAATATCGCTCTGCGATAGCCGCTCCCTCAAGCCAGAAGGTGAGCGGCTGCCAAAGTTTACAATCGTGTTGCCTGAGTAAACAGAGGGATCCAAGTATCACCGCCTTCTGCATCCAAACTGCAAGCAACCGGACATTGGGTATGCGAACCGTTATGCCAGCGAGGCCAGACACATAAGACTCCTTCATCCCCCCAAGCGCGCCGACGATGAGAACAACTAGAGTCACCCTGAATCCCTGGTGCAGACGATGTCGCTCGACCAGGAGAGGTTGATACTTAAGCCGTTTCTCCTCTTCCTTTCGCGACATGTTTACCTCGGCTGGGGCCGACAACGCAATGACATTTATCGTCTTGTCGTCAAAAACGAAGAGGATATCATCAAGCTTAGTCGCTTGAAGCGGCCTGATGGTCGGGAACGAGAAGTTTCAATAAATCTTGCACCTCACCTCCACGACAACGAACTCAATATATTCTGGTAAAGAAGGCAGCACGGGCTCCCGGTCTATCCCATAAAAGTGCCGTAGATGGTAATACAACACCCTCAGGGTCATGTTATGACCATGGATATAACCGAAAACTGCGTATGCCGGGCAGGCCAGGGGGTTGCGTCTTGGCAGGCGCAGATAAACCCTCCGGTCTCGGGTATCAGTCGAGCTGACCGCAAGAAGGAAAAGGTCAGCTGGCCGAGCCCTTCATTCTCGATGTGTTGGAAAAACACACCGTGCATGTGTCTGCCCACGTGCTGCCTAGTCACGATAGTCTGCTGGTCAGTTCTGATTGCTCGCCGACGTCGGGACTTGGGCAACCGAGTGACGGAGTCTGTTGGCTTATAAAGAAAAGCCACCACCCCATGAAGCTCATGCTGGTACACGATCTCCAGGAACGAGGCCGAGCTCGTTATTACATCGGCTGCTATTCCGAGGACCGGGACAGCGAGCATATTGGTGGCAGTGATTTTATTTTTCTCAGACAAATCTGATTTTCAGATCCGTCTGTGACGCCGCCTATACTCGCTTCAAAGGGCCCCTTCGACACCCTCAGCGTCTTGTACAGAGCGCTGATCGATGCCAAGGTACCGGTAAGATCCTCCGGCGTCTACGTGTTTGAAGACGCTCTCGTCCATGAGCTGAATATCAGCTGCGACACCCATGGCTCTCTCTCTAGGTTTTTTGTTTCGTACAGATAGTGTAGGGTTAACTAGGGTTAACAGTGACGCGTGTCTTCCAGAGCGGCATGAGCTGCTTAATGCATCCCACTATGCCAGGAAACAGCGAAAGACATTCGAGAATGTGGATGATGGGTTTATGACGTAGTGTCAAAAGCGTCACGGTAGTCTATCCAAACGACTGACAGGTTACGCTTGTGCCGGACCGTGTCTTGCGAGATGCAGCGGTCCACAACAGGTTCTTCCTACAACCTCCCATTCGCCTCTTCGATCCCCTTTGTTCGTGTATTTTCCGCCATGCAGGCTCGATATTGCGCAGAACACGCTCATAAAGTATCTTTGTGAAGATCTTGCAGAGCGCATTCAACCACGTTATCGAGCGGTAGTTCCCCGGTCGAGACAGATCCCATTTTTGGGGAGTAAACACCGTCCTTCCCTTGATCAGCCACGCAGGGATTGGCACCATCCCATCGATAAACAACGAGAATATGCAGCACAGATGAGCATGGGTGCAAATGAATTTCTTCCACCAGAAGATGGTGATCCCATACGGCCCTAGAGCGACGTGGTTCTTCGTGCTATTCAGCGCCATTTCCACCTCACCTCGCGTGAGTGCAAGACAGTCCCCACGCTGACTCGGCTGTTGCCAGCAAAATGGGTCGAACCGCCCCAGAGCTTGAGTGCTTTCATCAAAATGACCCTCCTCACTGTACAGTTCTCCCCAAAGGCGCTCCACCTAAATAGCTATTGGCGCTTTGTCAGGGACAGATGCAGGTGATTGGTACCAGCGGCCTGGATCAGAGCGGAAAAAGGCGTTGAACACCGCCCAACCCATCCGCCCCTCTAGCGATTGCCTCGCAAGCCCCAGGTTCCGCACCTTTTCCACGTAGCGTTCCTTCACAAAAAAAATACAGCTTTGATCAATGTGTGGTGACGGCATTTCAATTCCGAGCTGATTTTTCGTAGTTCCGGGGTGAACGCCGTAATTAAGTCTATCACACACTGAACACGGGAGGCCTGCCTCCGCGCTTCACTGATCTTATTCTGGAGCTGTGCAACGCGCCGCTGCTTCTTGAAGACGAACGCCGCTTTGTTATTGCGTGTCCGAGGTCTCGCCTCAACAGCCGCGTAATCCACAGCCCAGTTCAAGCTGAGGAGATTAGCAGTCTCAGTAATTGCTGCTGCAAGAGACTCATTTGCCGCTCCAGGCAACCAGGCTGAAGAGAACATTTCCCAGTGATTCTCTCCGTCCTTGTTCCCTAGTCCTCTGTCAAATCGACGCGCCATGGGGGTGGTTCCGATCGCCGGGGGGCCGACTTTGAGGCTGTCCGACAAGGCTCCGTATTGAACGCGCGGAAGGGCGCCTGCCAAACTTCCCTGGTGGTAATAACAAGAGATCGTAGTCTTGCTATCGCGAGCTGGTGGCTTGGTCTCGCAGATGTTGTTGCGAGAGGTGTGCAAGCTCTGGGGGCACTGGGCTCCACAACGCTTGCAACTTCATCATGTAACCCTGCTACGATGGTGCGATATGCCTCCAACAGCGGATGAGGTTGCTCCTTGAGTTACTCCGTCCACTCGAGGCGCCGATTTCGAGCCGTGGTCGTTGCCATGGAACCTATCGGGTGTTTCTTCCAACTGATCCTTCGTCCCTAACCGAGAGGAACCGGTCGTCGGAGCTTGATTAGGTGTTTGTGGGACCTAGTTCTCGGCGTACTGGGTGCTTATGTACTTTGTCTTACAATGTGTTTCAGAGTACAAAATAAATAACTCCCTTCTCCTCTCTCATAGTTTATCTAGATTTCGTTCTTTTCATCTTGTTTTTTGCTCGCTTGCACTTTTGAATGTTTCAATAACTTTATCCTTATTATAATTTTGTATTCTCTATAAAAAAATGTTTCATGATTTTATTTCATATTATTGTATACGGCTGTATAATTGTCTATCCTTACTGTTATTTTGTATTCTGCCGCTCCTTCATTTGTTCGAAATTGTATTCTTTATTTTCTGCTTTTGTTGAACACTTGTTGAGGGCTTGGTACGTTTTATCGGATGCGTACGTTTGCTACGTTGTGTATTTTTATGATTCCTCATCCTTCTAATTATTATTTTGTACAACTTTGTTACTTCAGCTGTTTATGATTTATGTACTTTTATGAGCCCGAAAGTCTCGATCAGGATATTATAAACTCTGATAGTCAAGTAATCGCTCTCTCTCTCCGTTCCTCGCCAGAATTTCTACAATTTCCCACAAGCTTTGGAGCGCTCTGTGCAGGCTCAAGTTTCATACAAACATGCTTTCTACAGAACTTCGAATCAGGTTCATCCCTGAGTTAATGTTTCCTATGCATGAAACATTACTGCTTAATGTAGTTTACAACGATTTGCCAAGTTGACTAAATACTAAGGTTTAGAGATTGTCGTCGCGGACGATTTATCCTTAACCTCCACCGTGATGAGAGAACAAAACGTTTCGCCGAGGAGTAAATCTGCGCATTGTTTAAAACCGACGTGGTAACTTTTTGGGAGGTGTTGCATGTCGTATTCATCGTGGCCATACACCTAGGGTAGACTTGACAAGATTGTAGTTGGCCCTCAATCGGACAACAACCTCATCGCGCACATCGCGCGTCACGCAGCACCACTGATGGATATGAACGAGGTTACTAGAAGACCATGTTTCGTAGCTTGAATTACACCCACACACATCTTTATGCTTTTCATATTGGAGTTGATACTTGAGCCGTTCCTTCTCTTCCTTTCGGGACATGTTTGCCTCGGTCAGGCCGAAAACTCAATGACGTATATCGTCTTGGCATCGAAAAAGAAGACGCCAACATCAGGTTTAGTTGCTCGAAAAGGCCTTATAGTCGCGAGCGAGGAATTTCCCGTAAATCTCGCACCTCGTCCACGATAACAGAGTCAATATCCTCTGGCAAATAAGGCGACACGGGCTCCATGTCTATCCTAAAAGAGGGCCGCAGGATATTACGATACATAAAACGAAATATATAACACCCTCAGGGCCAAGTTATGGCAATGTTTGTAGACGAAGACTCCATATTCTGGGCAAGCCCACAGTAAATGCATTGGTGTCTTTGGCGGTTACTGGCATGCACTACACGAGATCGTCGACAATGATTGACCCATAACGCGGATACGATAAGTGTTGATAACTTCATCCTGCTAGATGCAAATAAACCCTTCGGTCTCGGTCATCAGTCCAGCTGAACGTCGGAAGGAAAAAGTCAGCTGCACGGGCATCCCCTGCTCTTTAACCCGTCAAATACGGTGAAAAAATCAGTTTAGTGCACCTAATTGCAGGGAACAGTTATTTCTCCTCCGAATGATTATTACGATGAACTAACTTTTCTTTCTGAAAATGCGCGTATGTTTTTTCATAACTGGGACATATGTTGTCCCAGCCGTAATTTTGAAATTTTTCCAGACTGCGACAGCATATTCCCCATCAGGTGTGAAAAGGTTAAAGGACTTTTACTCCATTTGAGCCTGCTTTCACGGCGTTTGACCCGATTTCTATCCTACCTAACCCAGTTCAAGGAGTTCTATCTTCTCTTTTCATTACGTTTGAAACTACCGAGCACGTGTCTGGTTTGCCGAAACATATGATCACGAGAATAATAATTCATTTACTAATCAAAATATTAATCAATGAAATTAATATTTTTAACGTTTCTATAGAACATGCATTCAATTATTCACATTTCATCATTGTTTCAGTTTACAAAAATGAAATATAAACCGAGAAGTTTTTTAATTACAGTTATTTGTTTTAATAAGCAACGCAACCTACATATATTGTCTCATTGAAATGCATACAAATGCAAATCGGTACAATAGTTTCGATAGAAATAGTCCTCATAATGTCCGCCGCATAGCAAGTAAATAAAAATTTCGAACAATCGGTATTGAAATTGTCCCCATTAATAACAAATCTATTACCACATATCAACTCTTGCACGATCGCGTAGTGTTTACTCATTCAACCACAGTGAATTTGCATTTACCGATAATTAAAATGTGAAGGTACGACAGAATAATTGTAAACAAATGGGTTTTTATTTGTTTCAATATTTTCTCCTCGTGCGATAGTTAACATACCAGAACTTTTACGACATATATGCAGCATTACGAATATTCTCTGTTTATCATTGTTAAATTATAGGAATAATCGAATTTTCAGGTGATAAAAATATGTGTATAAATATCGAAGTTGTCATTGATACTCATTTTATTACAAAATTTCGGAGTTCGGAAATGGTCTTTCGAAATTATCCATAAAATTCCACCTAAATAACAGGTAACAATAATAGTAACAGGTATTCGGAAGTTCAGCCGAAATCGCTTTTCTCTGTTATGCCATGTCTGCGATTAAGATGCCACAAGCGCTCGATTGCGTAGTGGCATCGTGCGTAGTTATAGGAAGATAGGTTGTTTGGGAAATTATGTACACGGGTCGATCTTTACATTCAATATAATTTAATCGCGTACATCTTTCTCTCTTCGTTGCCATCTTTTTTCTTTTGCGCTCGATCTTTTTGTATCGCCGGCAGAGGCGCTGTACTTATGTACACCGACAGTGGCGCTCGGGAGTATACTTCATCATTCCTTCCTCATTTTATCATCATTTCCCAAACATCATCATGTCCCAAACATCATTTCCCAAACATAAATTTGTGGCGCCCCACGTTGGGCGCCTTCCGCCCCCCTTGAAAGAGTGTCTTTCAATGAAGAGTTTAAATAATGAAATGAGAGATAGAAGAATTATCTAAACGATATAACTTTCAAGCAAGTCAATTATGAAATTAACTGACCTTTCTTTGAGTTAAGTTTGGAACTTAAAGCGTCGTCGGAGATTCATATATTTCGATAAATATAACATTTTATAATGAAGATCAAACTATAGCAGCACATTCTTAGTTTCTTATTCCTAGTTTCCGTCGTCGTCAATCGGCAAAGGGCAGAGCTTCTTGACAGCTCTTTTGAACAGACCGGTCGCGGTTCGAATGGTCGCTACTCGAACGATGTTGTCGTCTCCCGCGTGCACCTCGACGATTCGCCCAAGGAGCCACTGAAGCGAAGGAAGATGGTCTTCCTTTAACAGCACCAACGAGCCTACTTTCGAGTTGTCGCCGTTGAAATGCCATTTTTGCCGTTTCTGCAATTCTGACAGATACTCGTTACACCATCGGTTCCAGAAGTGCTGGCGCACCTTCTGCGTATGTTGCCAACGAAACAAACGATTTTCCGGAATTACCAAGTAATTATGCTCAGGTGGCAGTAGCAGTGAGTCCCTTACTAGGAAATGGGAAGGTGTCAATGCCGCTGCGTCGTTGGGATTGCTCGAGAGTGGGGTGAGTCGACGGGAATTAAGGATTGATTCGATTTCGACAAGAAAAGTATAATACTCTTCAAATGTGAAGACGAGACCCTTCGTGACGGCGCTTAAATGTTTTTTCGTTTATTTGACCGTCGCCTCCCAAAGTCCTCCGAAGTGTAGAGCTCTCAGCGGAATGAATTTCCAATCAATGCGTTGACAAGCCAAATGACTCGATATCGTTTCCTTTTGATTTTCCAGAAAGGACACTTCTTGCAGCTCTCTCGCGGCGTCTACGAAGTTCGTACCGTTGTCGGAGATCATCGTCGAACAAATACCTTTTCTTGCCACGAATCTGCGTAAAGCTGCCAGGAACGCTTCCGTTGTTAACTCCGTTACGAGCTCAATATGCGAAGCTTTAGTTGCTACACATGTGAATACCGCTATCCACGCTTGTCGTGTGAACTCAACCTCTTCTTCTACTTTCTCGTACTTGCAGGGGGCCCGCGTAGTCGACCTCTGTGTTTGCAAAGGGTTTCACCGAGCCTCGAACTCGTTCAGCAGGCAAATCGCCCATCAAACATCGGGTGTTTTCGGCTTGCTGCGATAACACTGGATGCAATTGCTTGTTATTTTTCGAGCTTCTCTTCGCCCACTCAGCACCCAGTATTTTTGGCGTGTCGAGTGTAACAATTGCTCTGGCCCACAGTAATGTAAGCGTGGATGCTCTCGTCGCGTGATGATTTTTGTCACGTGATGACGATCTGGCAAAATGATCGGAAATTTCTGCGATTCGTGAATATTTGCACGTGCCAATCTCCCTCGGACGTGTATCAGACCTTCCTGATCCAAGAACGCACTGAAAGCAGCAAGTTTACTCTTCTCGTGCATTTGTTGCCTTTGCTCCAACCCAATACGTTCCGATAAAAACGCCTCTCGTTGTGTCATTTTTACGATGGCCCTTTCAGCACGATCGAGCTCGTCTACCGTCAAAGCACCGCTCAGCCCTTTATTCGACGCGTTCGCTCTGAACCTAAAACAGTAGGCTATAACTCTTTGAAGCTTCTCGTATGCCGAGAATTTTCTTAATATGTCACACGTAGCTCTCGCTGACACTAGTGTGGCTGACAATTTCATTTCCGTTGTATCGAGGTCGATCGGTTTTTTCTCTGGCCAATTTTCAGTTGTGAGCCACGTCGGTCCGTACCACCATAATTTGTTATCCGCCCAGTCTTCTACCGTCGTATCTCGTGGTATCAGGTCTGCCGGATTATCCGCGGATGGTACGTGAAGCTATTCCGCTTTTCGCGTCAGTTCTTGAATCGTGGGTATCCTGTTAGCGATGTATGTTTTCCGAATGTTCGGCGACGATGCTATCCAATTTAACACGATCGTCGAGTCGCTCCAGAGATAAATGCTCTTGATTTTGTTTGCAAATGCTTGTATCGCCATCTCGCATAGTCTTGCGAGAACGACTGCGGCGTTCAACTCGAGTTTCGGCAGTGACATCGTTTTTAAGGGTGCCACTCTGCTTTTTGAACATATCAAATGCGACGTCTTTTCACCTTTCGAGTTCGTCGAAAGGGCGTACAAACAGGCCCCGCATGCCTTTTCAGATGCATCTCCGAAACCTACGAGATCGAACGTTCCGCTGTCATTTCGAGGATTTATGTTTCGCTGAATGCGGTTCTCGCTTATTTTCAACAATGAACTGTAAGGAACGGTCCACATGCCTTGCAGATCCTGCGGGATACTATCATCCCAACCCGATTGCAGTTGCCATATTTTCTCCATGACATGCTTCGCGTTGATAAGCACGGGACTTAGTAGCCCCAACGGATCGAAGATCTGAGCTATTCGGGATAGCACGAGTCGTTTCGTCATCTTCGACGACTCTCCGACTTTCACGCGATATTGCATTTCATCGGTCCTCACATCCCACAGAAGTCCTAACGTTTTTAAGGCCCCTTGTTTGTCGAGTTTCAATAAACTGTTCGTTTCAGCTTCATGCGCCAGATTTGCGAGGACTCGATCGTCATTCGAGCGCCATTTCCTCAGCTGAAACTGACCCTTCTTCAGTATTGTAGATAGCTGCTGTTGCAAAACGACAGCTTGTTCTATTGTTTCCGAGTGCTTCTTTTCTTCTACGCCGAGTTGTCGTAGACACCGAATCGCCAAGTAAGGCGCCGGAGCTGTGCCGTATGTAACAGTATTCAACCTGTACGTTTTGATCGGTTGCGTCGGTTCTGCCCTCCACAAAATCCTTTGTTAGTCTCAATCCTCCTCGCGAACGACGATCTGACGAAACATGGCTGTAATGTCCGCCGTCAAGACGAATTTATGAGATCTGAATCGCAAGATGACTCCGAACAGAGCCTTTTGGAGATTCGGTCCAACCATAAGTCTGTCGTTCAAAGCCATTGCGAGCGACGACTTTGCCGAAGCATCGAAAACGACGCGTAGTTTCGTCGTTATGCTATCCGGTCGAATTACCGGTTGATGCGGTAAGACGAATGTGCCTTCTTGTTTCTGATTCGCGTCTTCCTATCAAACCGCAGAATTGTGTAGACGTCTTGGTCCTCGTGTCAACAAGCTCACCCCCCACAATCCAACCAAAAAGCGTGTTTTGAAGCCTCGGGGGGCCCTTTGTTTGTTTTATTGTGTCGGCGCAAAGCAGTTGCCAGAATAATCCCGCTCTGACGAGGCGATCTATCGTTCCTGGTTTATGGAAACTCGGATCGGCGAGCTTCAAACCGTCTGGCAATACTAGGAGGTTTGCGTCGACCTTGACTTGCGGCAATCTTTCGGTGATGCTTGTCAAAACCAAACAGTCAATTTTTGTTTTGTAATCCGTCTGCATCAATTGGATTTTTACTTCGACAGTTTTAGCGATACTTATCTGCTCTTGATTTACTCCGGTGATGCGTTCGTTCCCCTTTTTGCAACGTAACTTAAGCCTCTCCACGAGATCTTCTGTTATCAAGTTCGATTGGGAGCCTGGATCTAATAGAACCCGACAACTCTGCTGAGTACCGTCCGCATCCTCGATCTGAACTCGCGCTGTCGATAGTATTACTTGCATGCTCGGTTTTCGGACAAAGTTGATTACCGAGGATATTACCTGCTTCTTACTTTATTGTTCGTCTTTTGCACAGCGCGCAACGACTGGTTTTCTCGCCGTTTCGTTCTCCGCTTCCACGCTTTCCGCACGCTCGAGATGCAACAACGTTTTCTATTTTTTCTGGCACTTCTTACAACCCGATGATCGGCAATTCGTTGCGAAGTGTCCTTTCCCCAGACAATTGAGACAAATCCTCTTTGTCTTTATTTCTTGTATGCGGTCCGAGATCGACAATCGAAGGAAGTTCGGACATTTGTATACTGCGTGCGACTCGTTGCATATTGAACAACTCTGTTGAGACACGGTAGACACAGCAACCGAATGCCCTGTCTTTTTTTATGACAACGCCTTTGTCGCTTCTGTTTTGTTTTTTCCACGATTAATCATCTCGATAGTACGGCAACGCTCGTTTAAAAACGTTAAAAACTCTTCCAAAGTTTTTCGTGCGTTTTTGACTCTGTTAGCCTCTTCTTCCCAGTCCTTTTGTGTATTGTAATCGAGCTCCGTTTTTACCATGTGTATTAAGAGCTCATCCCAGTGTTGAACTGGAAGTTGAAGCGTCCTGAGCGCTCTCAGATGCGTGCGAATATGAACTATAAGTTGTCTCATTGTTGCAGGCTTGTCCTTTGCAACCTGCGGAAAATCCAACAATTGGTTGAGATGCGTGATGATTAGCAACTTGGTGTTCCCGTAATTGTTTTTCAACAATTCCCAAGCGTTTTCGTAGTTTGTTGCTGACGTTTCCAATCCGCCTATCACCTGTAAAGCTTCTCCCTTGAGCGAGCTTCTCAGATACTGAAACTTTTGAATCGCTGTGAGTCCAGGATTTTCGTGGATGATCGATTCGAAGGCATCTTTGAAATGTAGCCACTCGTTATATTCTTCTTCGCTTCAGAGTCGGAAGCTTGATTTCGAAACGTTGTTGATTATCCGCTCTTACTTCGTTTTGAACGCGATCGTTCAACTGCTGCTCGAATCGATTTGCGAGCTGCCGCTGCTCGGGTTGCTGTTGTTCTGCGGCATTTATTACGTTCTGAATTCGCGTCGCTACTGTGAAATAAATATTTTCAAAAACCGTTCGCTCAGCGTCTGAATCACGCTGTATCGCTTGTTCGACGTCTTCCGCCGATTCATCGTCGGCTAGTTTTATCGTTGCCAACCAGTATCGATCGGGTGCAGTTTGAATTTCGTCAAACTTCTGCGACAATTCGTCAATCTTATTTGTCTTGACTTGGACCTCTGCTAACGAAGTATTGTCGGTGAGGGCGTTGCTTATGCGCGTCATCTGCCCTTTTATTATTCCACGATCAGACTTCAACTGTCTTAAGTCCGCCATTTGTTTTTTTTTCAATTGGATCAAGGAATAGGGAATAGGAAATAGACAGTAGAGGATTCACCTATGCTCTTGCTACTGTCTGCTGTTCCTCTTATTGGATGCCGCGATCGCGTGGCCGCTGTTCCGGTGCTGCTCGATTTGCTGCTGCGCTTCCCACGTCGTGTCTCTATCGCCGTGTAGAGTCTCTTTGAAGAAAGCTGCTTCTCGTATTTACCTTGCTTCGCAAGGAATTGTCCCGTTCTCGGATGTTGTGAACTGTCGTTCGCGGCTCGTCGCGTATTACGCCAATGAGCACGTATATACGCGTACGCTCTTTGTGAGAGACGCTGCCTTTCGCTCTGTCGCGCATGTGCACCTAGGCCTGCGTGGTCACTGCCGCGGTCGCCACGATTAACGAAATGTTTGAACTATGACGCTCTGCTGAAACACCTTCAGACCGCTGTTTTCTTTTTAAGTCTCGATATGAACGCGCAGCTACACTCCTGAGCTATGACGCTCTGCCGCGGCAACACCGAATCAATCTCTGATCGATCGCAACGTTTCAGGATCGACGCACGCCGTTTGCGTGTTGCGCTTTCGATTGAGCTATGACGCCCCGATCACGATACGAACATTTTACACTGAGCGTCTCCCGCAGTCTTTCGAGAGAACGCTATATTGCTAACTCGAACGCGAAACAATTTCCGATCATTATTTTGTTTCTACGACACGATGCCTCGTGCTTGGATGCTTATTGTCTCAATGTTTTGAATAACACTGCTGTGCACTCTGTTGTGCTCGCGAACGAATTATCGCGCACTTTTTACGATTGACTCTTCTCGAGCGTTCTCAAGATTGGTAAGCACGGTTACGTGCCTTTTTTCGCCCTGGACGCGGCCATGCTGGTCTCGTGGCGTCTCGCGCCGAAGACTGTTTTGCACATTTTCGCGATGTATTACGCGATATTCACACAATTTATGTCGAATATGCCCCACGTTGGGTTCGATTGCGTTGTTGGGCGCCAAATTTATGTTTGGGAAATGATGTACACGGGTCGATCTTTACATTCAATATAATTTTATTCGCGTACATCTTTCTCTCTTCGTTGCCATCTTTTTTCTTTTCCGCTCGATCTTTTTGTATCGCCGACAGAGGCGCTGTACTCATGAACACCGACAATGGCTCTCGGGAGTGTACTCGGGAACATAGGTTGTAGGTTGATTTCCACCTGTAGGCGGAACACTTTCTTCGCAATACATAATTTCAGGAGGTAGGGGGATGACGAATTACAATAAAAAGTCGTTGAGGCAGATCTTTCGGTTGAGTATTTTATTTTTCATTTATGCAATATTCTATGCATTTAATAGACGGCTGCGATGTGTTGTATGTCATTAGTGTATCTCTGTATGCGTAATATCGTGTATGTATAAACGTGTATGCAGGTGGAATCTACGGCCATTATATCGACCCCAACTGCTCCACCTGGGTAGCTGTCGAGGCTTCGTCGACGATAAGCGCAAGTAGTTGGAACCAGCAGCCTGAGTTAGAGCGGAAGAGGGCGTTTTTTAACGCCCTATCCAGCCACCTCTGTATAAACTTCTTCATAGCGCCCAGGTTCCGCAACTTTTGCACGTATTGTTCCTTCACACAAAGGATAGCTTTATTCGACGGGTGATGACCGTATTTCAGATTTTCAGGCTGCACGCCCTGCCCCCCGTACAGTGGGACAGAATCCCAAAAAGTTAGCCCAAACCTCAAAAACCAAGGTTTTATTTCGGATTTTTTGTTGTTGTTGCGGAATGTGAAGTAGGAGTATCGAGGGTCCCCAAACAACCGTTCTCGAGGTGCAGGTGTATTTCTTGTCCCTACAGGATCATTTCGAATGTGACCGTCACACGAGTCTCATCGAACTACTGAATTTGATGCGCGCCATACGCTACATAAAAACCACAATATACTCGTGAAAAATGGTACAATTGAAAAAGTGTAAAATGGATTCTCTTCGTGAAGGTATGTAAAATGGAATACAATTTACATAATTGCAAAATTGTTATTATGAAAAAAGTTATTCGTTTCGAATTGGGTGTCTTTTTGGGAAATCGCAAACGAAAAGTAAACTTTCAGGCAAACATAACTTTATCGCTCGTCCTCGCTCGTTCTTTGGAACATTTTTTATTGAATTGCTTATATACTAACGAAAAAGAGCATGGTCGACGAACTAGCGCATTTTCGCGCGAACGGAGATATGATTTTTTTTTGGAGCCATACAAATTTCGACGTGGTATTTTGGTATAAGCGGGTTTTCGGGATCGCCGATTTACATATTATTTCTTAACTTTTTCCATTATTATTATAGTTATTTATTAAGGATGAATAAATATATCTCTTCAATAAATTATTGTGTACATTGAATAAAACATAGTAAAATATGTCACAATATAGTAGTGGCATCGTATAGTGAGATCTTTTATCTTTCGCTCGCAGTTGATTCTATTCACGGGCTAGTTTTGGCCGCGAGGGGCATAATCCCATATTATTCACTGATTTCAGGAACTGCAGACATTAGAGAAGCACATAAATTGATTGAGATATATCGCATAATTAAGAATACTCTTGCTTCCCAAATTGTGGACGATGCAGCTGTCATTCTTGAAGCGCACGTCTCGTGTCAATTGGGCAATGGATTTTTTATGACTGAAGAAGTGAAAAAAAATGTCGTATATTCTACAAACTACGTGATATGTGGAAAAAGGCCTCCCGGAAGGAAGAGAGGTTATTCGAGAAGAATGCGGAGTGGTTCAATTCATCTAATCTCATCACATCATTCAATTCATCTTATCTCAGGACGGATTTTCTCAAAGTACTTCGGAGTCAAAAGCGATCGGTGGTCGACCTATTACAAGTTTTTCGGATAATAGTGACAGATCAAAAATGCAAAAAACGGATAAACTGCGCGAAGAATATAGGTCAGAGGAACTCGCCTTTGCTACGCAGATGAGCCTCCGTGCAAGTGGTAAGGTTCACGCTGCGCAGGTATTGGAGAACGGTACAATGGGGAGTCCTTCCAAAGCATCATCTTACCTGTCGTCTTTTAACACCGTTAGAGAAAGAACAATGACGCCTGAAGAAGCATTGTCGGCTTTTGTAGAAGGTAGATTTTCGAAAAATTAATATTTAGTGGTAAAAGCAGGCTGCAAATTAGTTAATAGTCGAGCTTTTCCGACGTATAACGTACTTCGAGAAGCTAAAAATTCTTGTTATCCACCGATAAAAACAATTACATACACAGAGAAACGAGCAGCCATAGAACTTCAAGTATTGTTGTACCCTACAGTGAAACGAATCGTCTTAGCGCCAGAAAGTACCATTCAAAATATATCAAACGTTGATTTGGGTAAAATGACTCTTATTTGTAAGTGGGGTTGTGATGGAACTCCATGTCAGAGTGAATATAAGCAAAAATTCACCGGTAATGATGGCACATTTACAGACGCGAGTATTTTCTTTACGTCATTACTTCCACTGCAACTCTCAAGTATAAATGAAAAAAAAAGAAAAATATGTTGTTTGACAAAACCCTGTGCCTTCATCTCCGTGATACTGTATACCATTTCAAATCGAATTTCTGAAAGAAACTGCGTATGCAACGAAAGCCGAAATTCAATATGTACAAGATCAGATAAAATTTTTTTTCATTTTTGGACATAGTTAAGGTAGTACGAGCGCGCAATCTTGATTTCTATAGATTTCGTTTAAATTTTACCCGGACATTGTTCATATAATTATGCATGTTTGAGTGAACTTTCAGAACAGTCGACTATTTAGATCTGGAGATAATGAGGTGTAAAATTGCAACTTTGAACACTGCAGGGTCTGCATTGAAATTTAGAGAGAATAATTTTCCATTTATCGTAAAAAAATATTTGTCCCCTATAATAAGAAGACATATGGCAACACCGCATCGTTCCACGTATCCAATGATGTGGGTTTGCGCGGCATATTTAAAATAATACTGCAACGCAAATTTCTATGTGGAAGTAATTTTTAATCGAACAAAGTTTTTAATTCATTATGAATGAACCCACACTTTTATTCTTTAATGAAGATAACATAAAACATATAAAGTATTAATATTTATAATGCAAATATTTTTTATGACAACACTTTTAACTTTAGGAACACGATAATTATTTTTTTCTCGAGATATTGAACAATACTGTTCTATGGTGTTGGCATATGTCTTCTTATTGTAAGGGACAAATATTTTTTTACGGAAAATTATTCCGTCTAAATTTTAATGCAGACCCTGCAGAGCTAAAAGTTGCAATTTTAAAACCCATTATCTCCCAATCTAAATAATCGACTGTTCTAAAATTTCACTCAAACATGCATAATGATATGAACAATGTCTGGTTTAAATTTGAACAAAATCTATAGAAAACAATATTGCGCGCTCGTACTACCTTAAGGGAAAATGTATAAAAGTAAATTAGACGGGAAAGTGTGTAATGCAGTGGCGGACAATGCAGTGACTCAACGCTGCTATCTTTTCAAAGCTACATTAAAAGATTTTAATGACCTCGATAAAATGTTAAAGCTCGAAGTTATCGATGATTATTTGAACTTAGGTATTTATTCGTTGCATTCATGGATACGGTGCTTTGAATGTTGTTTGCACTTGTCTTATAAACTAGATATTAAAAGAATGGTAAGCGCGAACTGCGGAAGAAAAAACCATTGTTAAGAATCGAAAAAAGCCACTCAGGAATCTTTCAAGAAAAATTTAGGCCTTATTGTTGATCCGCCGAAGCAAGGGTTTGGGAGCACGAATGATGGCAACAATGCTCGTCGCTTTTTCGAAAACGCAACAATTTCAGCTCAAATTACTGGAGTAGACATTCGTTTAATCACAAGATTCCACTCTATTTTACAAGCTATTTCGTCAGGTCGTACAATTGATACCCCGAGATTTAGAGATTATGCTTGGGAAAATGCGAAATTATTTATTGAATTGTACTCATGGTTCCACATACCACCATTGATCCATAAACTGCTTATTCATGGTCCGCAAATCATTGCTTCGGCTTTACTGTCAACGTGCCACACATATACTAAAAAAATTTGCCAGGATTTCTCGTGCAAATGGAGCCATTCTTTGACAATGCGAGCTGTATTTTGCCGTCTGTTAAGGTATTCCTTTCGCGGAGGGCCGTATTTTGTGGGGGCATAAACAGGACCTTCTGAATCGTCGGTAAATTACAATTGCGCTTAATAAAAAAATTAATTACAATGGATTATTATACACAACGATAACCTGGAATAAAAAATTTCGCGCAAATTTAGTAGATTGAGACATTGTTACAATTATTTGAAACGTCACGGCTACAAACATTCTTCTGCTAGTCACATTTTTCCAAGTTTTAACATTAATATTTTCGTTAAACGTTCGGTGACCCTCTGTTTTTATTGTCGTTGCGGAATCTTTCGACTTTTTTACACTTGTGAGCAGTTTATATTAGGCATCTAGAGTTATTTAGTGTATAAATTATAAGATATAAATGTGGCCAGCGTGACATGTCCATAAAGCACCGTATAAATGAGACGATTTTTAGGGCCGTCATTTTTCGTTAAAAGTTCGGTAACTTGGCTTGAAATTTTACCAGTATACTGGGATGTATTTTTACTTCATTATAGACGAAAATCAGTTCAGTGTAAAATGTTCGGGTTCGTGAAAGGAATACCTTAACCCATTAACGCCCAAGAATCGCGATTTTTTCCTTCATTTTCAAGCCAGATTTTTATTATATAAAAAAAATCATAAAAAATGAAGAGATACGTTCCCTAGTATTTTCGAGGGTGCTCTTTCAGAATCTGGGGTCAAAATTGGGTTTTGTCCATTAGGAAAAAAAATATGGCGGCTTTTGAACAAAAAAAAACAGGCCAAATCGATGACACTTTTTTTTCAAAATTTTTTTTCACCTCGAAGCCATTGAAAAGTCCGGTTTTTTTTTCAACCATGGGTGCATAGAATAGTTACGATTGAACAATCAATTTTTTAAATTCGTCGTTGTCAACATTTTCACCCCCAAAATGGCGATTTTCACCCCCTGAGTGACACGAAAAATTTCACGCTCGGTGTCCAAAATGAAAAGTAGTTGGATTTGGACGAAAATTGGTACTCGGAGGTTTTTGAGGTCGCTGATTACGATTCTGTTCTCAAAATTCCGAAATTCATAATGGCCGATCCAATATGGCGGACACAAATGCAAAAGTTTATTTGAATTGGATAAAACGTGGCACTCGGGGGTTTTCGAGGTCGCTGATTATGATTCTGCTCTCAAAATTCCGAAATTCAAAATGGCGGATCCAATATGGCGGACACAAATGCAAAAGTTCATTTGGATTGGATAAAACATGGTACTCGGGGGTTTTCGAGGTCGCTGATTATGATTCTGCTCTCAAAATTCCGAAATTAAAAATGGCGGATCCAATATGGCGGACACAAATGCAAAAGTTCATTTGAATTGGATAAAACGTGGCACTCGGAGGTTTTCGAGGTCGCTGATTATGGTTTTGCTCTCAAAATTCCGAAATTCAAAATGGCGGATCCAATATGGCGGACACAAATGCAAAAGTTCATTTGAATTGGATAAAACGTGACACTCGGGGGTTTTCGAGGTCGCTGATTATGATTCTGCTTTCAAAATTTGAAAGCCTTTGGGTATTCAAATACCTGAAAATACCAGGTATTTAAATACCCAAAGGCTTCCGAATTTTGAGAGCAGAAATATAATAAGCGACCTCGAAAACCCCCGAGTGCCACGTATTATCCAATTCAAATGAACTTTTGCATTTGTGTCCGCCATATTGGATCCGCCATTTTTAATTTCGGAATTTTGAAAGCAGAATCATAATCAGCGACCTCGCAAATCCCCGAGTGCCACATTCCATCCGATACAAATGAACTTTTGCATTTTTGTCCGCCATATTGGATCCGCCATTTTTAATTTCAGAACTTTGGGAGCAGAATCATAATCAGCGACCTCGAAAACCCCCGAGTGCCACGTTTTATCCAATTCAAATGAACTTTTGCATTTGTGTCCGCCACATTGCATCCGCCATTTTTAATTTCGGAATTTTGAGAGCAGAATCATAATCAGCGACCTCGAAAACCCCCGAGTGCCACGTTTTATCCACTTCAAATGAACTTATGCGTTTGTGTGCGCCATATTGGATCCGCCATTTTGAATTTCGGAATTTTGAGAGCAGAATCATAATCAGCGACCTCGAAAACCCCCGAGTGCCACGTTTTATCCAATTCAAATGAACTTTTGCATTTGTGTCCGCCATATTGGATCCGCCATTTTTAATTTCGGAATTTTGAGAGCAGAATCATAATAAGCGACCTCGAAAACCCCCGAGTGCCACGTTTTATCCAATTCAAATGAACTTTTGCATTTGTGTCCGCCATATTGGATCCGCCGTTTTTAATTTCGGAATTTTGAGAGCAGAATCATAATCAGCGACCTCGAAAACCCCCGGGTGCCACGTTTTATCCAATTCAAATGAACTTTTGCATTTGTGTCCGCCATATTGGATCCGCCATTTTTAATTTCGGAATTTTGAGAACAGAATCGTAATCAGCGACCTTGAAAACCTCCGAGTACCAATTTTCGTCCAAATCCAACTACTTTTCATTTTGGACACCGAGCGTGAAATTTTTCGTGTCACTCAGGGGGAGAAAAGCGCCATTTTGGGGGTGAAAATGTTGACAACGACGAATTTAAAAAATTGATTGTTCAATCGTCACTATTCTATGCACCCATGGTTGAAAAAAAACCGGACTTTTCAACGGCTTCGAGGTGAAAAAAAAATTTGAAAAAAAAGTGTCATCGATTTTTCCTGTTTTTTTTTTTGTTTAAAAGCCGCCATATTTTTTTTCCTAATGGACAAAACTCGATTTTGACCCCAGATTCTGAAAGAGCACCCCCGAAAATACTAGGGAACGTATCTCTTCATTTTTTATGATTTTTTTTATATAATAAAAATCTGGCTTGAAATTGAAGGAAAAAATCGCGATTCATGGGCGTTAATGGGTTAATTAGCTCCGATCCATACATTTTAAGTGTACGAAAACGACCGAAAAAGAAGAAAAAAAATATGTCGCTTGAAGCTCTACATTTCACTGTACCCGATGACACGGACACTCAAGCCGACACTGACGTGTCCACTATACATTCCAATGGTGAATCTAATGATAGTGAATGTGACTAGATTAAGAGGTGAGATGCAGTCAGAGGCGTGAAAAAACGAGCATTATCAATAATTTTTTTTATAGTAATTAAGTTTGTTTTCCAAAAGTGGTTACATAGACTTTTTGTTCTATTTCAACTTAACTTGTACAAATGGTCAAAGAAAAATATTGATTACTTATAAAAATATCGCCATCTTTGCCGAAGGGGGTCCCTTCGGCATGTAGTGCTTTGCGGCGACCATCATAAAATTTTACAGGATCATCTGAAGTCAAAAAACCAAAAAAAACACATTATATTAATAATAAATCTAGTTCTTAATCGAAGCTTATTTTTTACAAAACTTAACGAAACGGCGGTTTCCGACAGATAACTTTCGATTTTCGACAAAAAAATCGCTCGTTTATTGATGAAAAAATAGATAGTTTCAACAAAAATGAAAATTCTTCGATTAAGGACTAGTTTTTAATGCTATCAATAAGCACACCAAATTTCATCAAAATTCATCGAGTGGTTTTTGAATTACAGTGGTCACCGACTTGAAAAACATAGTTTCGAGAAAAACGCGTTTAACGTTTTTTTATGTGGATACGGTACTATATGTTCGTAAAATGTTGAGCTCGATGAATGAAGCTAAACTTTTTTTTATGTATTTTGATCCGCTGAATCCAAATTGCACATTTGTTTGCCGAAAAGTCAAGCATTCAATTGTTTATAGCCAATTGTGAAAACAATTTTTCCAAAAATTAAAGTTGTTCGGGATTAATTATTTTTTAAAAAATATTTTGGGCCATTCTAAATCGAAAGTATTCTTTATAAAATGTTGACAAAGTTCATAGTTTTTAAGTAATACATTTTAGAAAATTTGTGAAAGAGTTTTCCAATTTTACACTTGATTTATGTATAGGAATACTAATTAAAAATTACTTACATCGATTCATCAATTCCTGGCCCATACAATAGGGCTTCTGCCCATGTAGAAGCCTCCAAAATATCAATTTGTTGTTGTCTTCGAAGCATTCTGCCTGCCCGGGTATTATCGTTTGCGCGTTTGTCAGCTGCTACCTGCCATGGGGACCAGACGCCCCTTCACTAGTTGTGGGATTTCGCGGAAAATATTCATCGGATTACGTTCAAATTTTCAGGGAATATTTTACAAACGTCATACTCCAAGAAAATGTAAAAAAATCGTTTTTCTGAAAATCCTGACTGCAGCTCACTCCTTAATCCAATGGAAATGTAGTATACAAAATGAAAAAAATATATTTTCTTATCTAATTTTCATCTTCAATTCATTTGTACCTAGTTCTCCGCCGGAATGTTTCTGATTCTTATACATTGCCAATGCAATTACGATTAAAATATTTTGTTTATTTAAAAACAAACATCTTATTCGCAATTAGCGCAATGTAAAACCTCCGGATCCAAAATTTCACCGAAAAATAAGAATTTTATAATATACTCGGTCGCCATATTGGATCCGCCATTTTTTTTTGCGAAAACTAATATTGGATTCATTATCAGGGATCCGGAAAAACCCCGAGTAGAAAATTTCAAAGCCGTTAGACAATGTTTTGAGGTTTTGATCAGCTTTTTGGGATTCTGCCGAGTCCAGTCAAAAGTGGCCAAAATCGAAAATGTTTGCGGCCGCTTAGTGACACACGTATTCCTATGTTAATCGACCCGGGGAATCCGAATTTCTAGGAATTTTAACTATTAACAGTGAAAAAAAGGGGTAAATACCGAAAAATATGCATTATTTCGAGAACGAAAAGGAAATCGCAAAAAATTTTCGAACAAAAGTTGTAGAGGGGAAGATTTTACCTGGTAGGGGTATACGATGTTTTTTCTCTATTTCCAATAGTTTAGCTGTAAAATTGAAAAACAAATTCACACCAATACTATCAACGCGCGAGGCACACGGACGTGACGAAATCGAGAGGTCTGAGCATGGAGGCTAGAGTGGGAGGAGGCCGATCTGTGCATTTCAAAGTGGCTACAAAAATGTGGTGAAACAGGGATGGAGCCACTATCTCTAAGACCTCGAGAAGTAAGCTGAGTATCGATGTCGTGTAAGAGGGATAGAAGAGGATCGAATACGCATCCCAGCAAGCAGTGCAGCGAGATCGCGCGCACAAGTTACCCCCTCACTAGGCTCTTACGCGCCCATCACACAATCATAGTAGTGCGTGTCCGTGAGCGAGCGATGCTCAGACATTTTCGGAAAGAGCCGAGCGTGCCGAAGTTTCCCGACCTCGTCTTCGGCAGCTACACCAATACATGGACGCCGAGCTCGTTCATGTGCGGCCAAGCCGAAACGAAGATTTCGAGGGAAAAAGAAATCTGAGCACGACTCGCGCGTGACGTCACCCGACGGAATGCGCGAGGCTTTTAGATTCAAATGCTTATTTAGCATTTGAATCAATTTTAGATTTCAATGCTTATTTAGCTCTTGATTCTCTGCGTTATCTATGTATACAAAACAATGTATCACGCACCCTGATCGCTTATTTTTGTAGTTTATACGTTAATTTAAATATAATTATGAATCCAAATTACAACTTATTTATCTTCTAAAAAATTGTTTACGCTCTACTCACACCCGCCCTTATGCCAAATAAATTATAATTAATAAAAGTAAGCGGAAATATATTTATATTCGTATTATTATATTAATTCTCATAGTTTCATCAAGCGATAAAGCATTATCCCTAAAAACAAGCCAATGAATCATCCGGCCGCGAATCGTCAATACCAGAAAGTGCATATTCTACAAGCGATGGGATGGTCCCGTTGGTAGCGTTCCTGGCTTCGGTCCGCTGGGGCGCAGGATCGTTCCCCGCGCTCAGTGCTTTTTTAAAATTATTATTACTATTAATTCTTGTTTGATTAGTTATTTTTATTAGTTATCTTTTAGTGTCGAAAAATTTATCGCGCACTCCGACCGCTTATTTGATTAGTTTGTACGTTAATTTAGATGTAATAATAAATCTAAATTACAACTTATTTATCTTCTAAAAAATTGTTTGCCCTTTACTCACACGCGTCCCTATGCCAAATTAATTGTAATTCATAAAAGTAAGCGGAAATATATTTATAGTCGTATTATAAATACGACTATAATTATATTCGTTCTCGTAAGTTACGATTCGCGGCCGGATCGATGATTGGCTTGTTTTTTGGGATAATGCTTTATCGCTTGATGATAGTATTGGGTTGGTAAGAAAGTCTTGCGACACTTTCCTTTCGATTAAAATATGTTTTCTTCTAATGAAGTTTTACAACATTTGAGAGTACTATATTCAAGACTAGTCTAGAACCTTCCATGCCGTAGGGTATATAAGCGAGTCAGTTGTTCCGCGCAGACAGTACGAGCGAAGATGGATCATAGTGCACTTCGATCGATTGCATATTACGAATTTTTACAAGGGCGTTCTGCAAGAACCGCAGCCTCTAATATGTGTAGTGTGTTCAAGGCCAACGTAGTTCATCATTCAACGATATCCCGTTGGAACCAGCGTTTCCGTTCTGGCGATACATCTTTTGAAGACAAACCTAGGTCCGGCAGGAAATCAACTGTTGACGATGAAGAACTACGAGCACTTACAAAGGCAAAGCCTAATACGTCGTCACGGGAATTAGCTTACAAACTCGGCTGTAGCCATCCCACGATTCTCCAACATTTACAAAATCTCGGATACAGAAAAGTTGTTTCTTCTTGGATACCACACGATGTCAGCGAATCAAACAAAGCAACACGCATGTCCACCTGTCTTTCACTCCTGCAACGTCCACACAGAAAGGATTTTCTTCAAGAAATAGTTACTGGAGATGAAAGCTGGGTGCTTTATGTTAACTACAAACGTAAGCGACAATGGCTACCGAAAGGAGAAAAACCAGATCCGACCCCTAAGCTGCCCCGTGAAGTGAAGAGAGTTTTACTCTGTTGTTGGTGGGATTCTGAGGGCATGCTATATTACGAACTGCTCCCATCCAACACCACTATAAATGCAAATACTTACTCTGCACAACTGCAAAAGCTGGCTGAAATTATCAAACAAAAAAGGCGTAAACGTCTCCAAGTTCGGCTTCTCCACGACAATGCTCGACCCCACGTAGCTAAGATGACACAACAATCTATTTCGCAGCTGGGATGGGAAGTTCTACCGCATCCACCGTATTCACCAGACCTAGCACCTACCGACTACCATCTGTTTCGAGCTTTAAAAAATTATTTACAGGATAAAAAATTTGATGATGTCGCGGATCTCAAAAACACACTGGTCGACTTTTTCAATTCACGACCCAAAGAATTCTGGAGTGCAGGCGTGCAAAGTCTACCAGAGCGTTAGGCACGAGTTGTAGATACAGAGGGAGCATACATTACTGAATAATTGTTTACTGTTAAAATAAAATGTTTTTATATTTTACTCATGTTGTGTGTCGCAAGACTTTCTTACTAACCCAATATATGAGAATGAATCAAGAGACGCGGCAGCGTCTTGACGCCAAGTAAAAAAAAAAAATTTGACGCCACTGATCGATGCCACCGATCTCGACGCCACTGACCGACTGACGACACGCCGCGACTCTTTATACAGTAAGATGGGCTCTAGCAGACGACGTTTTAACTTTGTTCCGATATTATGCGATAACGCGGCAACAAATCGAAAATCTAATGACAGTTTAGCAATGTAATGTGATTTTTTCCTATCGATTTTGTTCGGGCTATTTTTCGATTTGTCCACTCAATATCGGGATCTCATAATTTACGGCCGAATTTTCGGGTGACTTTTTACCCTAAAAATTCTTCCACACTCGTCCATTGTCTTTCATTGAATGAAATAAAGTCGTTGGGTCATATCGTAAACATAACACATACGCCGTTCTGTGAATTGATTAACACTTTAGCGCAACAGGCACAGCAACGCCACCGCTCTCTCGAACGGCACGACTCGAACTACACCCTGCTTGCAATATATATATATATATATATATATATGTATTCTAATACAGTCGCTTTGACAGCTCGAGTAACCAAACACGGTTAGTCGAGCGTGGATGTGAAAAAAGAAAACAAACGGCTCTTATTAGAGCCAAAAATTTATTTAACAAAGGTTCACGTCGTTCAAATTTAGGTGTGGATTATTTATTTGATCCTAACATGCGTATATTAGCCGTGGCGCTCGCGCGGAAACCGTCGGAGAAACAGCGAGGACGATACGCAAATAGATACAGAGTAAGTTAAAAATTCAAGAATGTGCTCATTTCTTTCACTTGCTTATATAAAATCATGAAAAAATTCGCAGACAGACGTGCATGTGTAGCTTTTGTGTGCCCGGAGAGCATAACCTAGCTTCTATATGTCATTACCAATTTGTGTGTTCATAACCTTGTTCCATTAACATTTTATGAACATATGTTCAACATTTTCTGAACAGAATCTTGTCATAGACGATGAAGTTTTTTTTATGTAGAAAATGCATTCGGCTCTGTAGAATTTATATTGACGCAGAGCTTGACAATTATTTTGCCTGAAATATTATTCATCGCAGAAAAATCTCTCATGAGAAATAAAGACTTTGTGCAACACGATATATAAACCTAGATTCCCTACAGCGTCCAATAGAACATGTAAAATAGAACGCCATTACACGACCATTCCAAGTTCTTGCGAATTTTGTTCATACGAACCCGTGATCAAACATACAGGTATCAAATAGGCGGCCTAATTAACATACATGCGATGCAATCGACACCTGTATATTTGATCACGGGTTCATACAAATAAAATTGGTGCGAACCTGTGATTGTCGCGTAATCGTGTTCTAGGACAACACCTAATGTTTGGCTCGATCTTACAGACTCAAGCCTGACAGCGCTTTCATATGCCTTGCCATTCTTTTCATACTGTGGTCATCACCATATTTCATTGTTGCGGCTGCACAATCTACGTCTACATGGAACGATGATAGTCTGCCATCTCCGAGAAATCTTCGAGTGCCACACCTGCATCGAAGACTTTCCTTGGTTATGTCGTTCAACGCCTTGAAGTTTAACGTCCCAAGTGCGCTCAATGTGTCAAATACTATGGAAAGCCAAACTTCAGATACTCCATGTCGCTCGATGCCTCGAATCGAGCAACATTTGGGCATGAAACCCTTTTCCGGTACGGAGAGCGACAACGAAACCTTTTGACATTTTTCCAGCTTGACATAACATAAAAATGATTAAAACATGAATTTTAGCATTTTTCATAAAATGAAAAGGCCTCAGGACTATTGTGCCATCTGGCCAAGGAAGGCCAGATTGTGAATGATTGTGCGCTTTTTAATGTTAACATGAAAGTGTGATTGAAGCTGCATATTTTATGTGTTACATGATTATCGGCTATTACGTAAATTTAAAATAAGATGATTGTCAACGAAACCTTTTTTTGTCAGACCAGCTTTAGTTTTAATTTACTGTAAAACAACCTAAGATTTCTTGAATAAAAATCCTGAAACTGAGTATAAATGTGTGATAATAATTTCTCTAATTTCTATTGTGCCAAATTAAATATGGTTAATGAAACTGAATTGATTACATTTGTCAAACATTTGAAACGTAGGGACCCTCAAACTTTTATTTATAGTCACATATAGGTGACTGGGTAAAAAAAAATATTTTACACTTTTTAGTACATTAAATAAAAGCTTGTTTAAAAGAAAAGTTTTTTTTATATACAAATTTTCCGTACCAATCTGACTGGGTTAAATGAAAAAAAAAGAAAAACCGCGTTTCGAAAATATATGGTTCTGCACTTTAAGGTATTTCTTTCACGAACCCGAATATTTAACAAATAACTGATTTTCGTCTATTATTTTTATACGGTGTTTACATTCCTTTATTCAACCGAATTCATTTTGAACGATAAATGTCAATTGTCTAAAAGAAAGAAAAAAAAGATGAGTTCTCTTTGAAAATGAGCTTTATTGAAAGTATGGCCCGGCCACGGTAACCATTGGCATTGAAACATGTGTCTCTTAAGCCTTCATGCGACGTTGGCTCGCTCCACCTCTCCGTTTCGTCGCCGGGAGAAAAACTGACGTCTTCATTTACATAAAAGTCAATATTTAATAAATGCCGTAGACGGATCATTTAATTTTTGGGTGACAATTTTGGTAATATACTGAATGATTTGACATTTTTTCATAACATCCTTAACATTTTTTACACTATTCCGTGTGTAAAACTGCCGATCGGCATGAGTCTAGGCATCTTCTTATGTAAAAACTGTTTGTTGAGTTCAAATTTAAAATTAAATTATGAAATTAAAAATTCAATTCAAAATTATTAAAATCAAATATTAAAATTTGAAGGGTGCATTCAGTATATGTAACGAATCCACTATATAAATTTGAACAAATGGTAACATTTGATCATTTGACCCGAAGCTTCTTAACGATATAAGGAAAGACGTGTATTCTTGAGCAGTTGGATTTTCGTAAAATATTTTTATTGATCTCTAGTTTTTTTAATTAAAAGTTTTCTCCTGCTGCAACAAACAAAGCGCAATTCATGAAACATGGAGACGGTATATCAAAAAATAAAACATTAAGAGGTACAGACTTGGGCGTAATTCTATTTATAAATACGAATATGATTATTCACATCGTGATTTTCATGTGAATATAAATACAAATGTATTCATACTTCACTTTTTGTATTCACATGCATGCATACAAATACAATTGTATTCACAAATATTCTGAACATACAAATAGATTCACAGAAAAAATTGTGAATATTCACAAAAAATCGTGTGAATTAAAAAAAATACACATCAAAATCTGTGAATGCAAATGTATTCATAAAAAATTGTAAATACAAAAAAATTCACAAAATAAGTTGTGAATTTTTTCATATTTAAGACAAATTAAAATCAAATTCACAATAATTACATTAAAATTTACGCCATTAGTGAGTTCGTACGCATTTTGAGGGAAAACATTGCCTCGAGGCAAAGAAATTTTTGCACAAAACTTTTTGTGCGAAAATTCCTTTGCCTCAACACAATGGTTTCTCTCAAAATACATAAGAACTCACTTGTGGCGTAAATTTTAATATAACTGTCGTGAATTCGATTTTAATTTTCTTCAACTTGAGGAAATTCACAACTCATTTTGTGAATTTTTTCATATTTATGATGTAATATTTGGAACTCACTTTTTTTGCAAAAATTTCTTCGCTTCGACGCAATGTTTTCTCTCAAAATACGTAAGAACTCACGTTTGGTGTAAATTTTAATCTAATCATTGTGAATTTGATTTTAATTTGTCTTAAATACGAAAAAATTCTCAACTTATTTTGTGAATTTTTTTGTATTTACAATTTTTTGTGAATACATTTGCATTCATAGATATTGATTTGAATTTTTTTTAATTCACAGGATTTCTTGTAAATATTCACATTTTTGTGAATACAGTAGAACCTCGATTATCCGAACCAATTGGGACCGAGACTAGTTCGGATAATCAAAAGTTCGGATAATCGAAACGTGGGTTATTTGGGACGAGATCATAAACAACAACCTTTTACATAAAAACAGTACAGTACATGTCAAATTTTAATATATATGTATGTACTGTTTTTATGTACATACATATATCAGGTGTTAATATATATATATATATATATATATATATATTAAACAGCTGAAAAAAGTCGAATGCCTTTTTTAATATATTTTTTATAAAATCGTCCATTTTTTATTGATGAACGGCCGTAACGCGTTTTTGAGCGGCTAAGTCTCGCAGCCGTTTGAGAAGGAGAAGTTGCGTTGGGTTGCTCATTGTTGCTCACGGCAGTGGCAGCGAGCAACAATGTATCTTTCGCGCCAACGTTCGGATAATTGAGCGTTCGGATAAACTAAGCTATCGTTCGGATAACTGAGGGTTCGTATAATCGAGGTTCGGATAATCGAGGTTCTACTGTATATATTAAACACCTGAAAAAAGTCGAATGCCTCTTTTAATATTTTTTTTATAAAATCGTCCATTTTTAATTAACGAACGGCGGTAACGCGTTTTTGAGCGGCTAAGTCTCGCAGCCGTTTGAGAAGAAGTTGCGTTGGGTTGCTCATTGTTGCTCACGGCAGTGGCAGCGAGCAACAATGTATCTTTCGCGTCAACGTTCGGATAATTGAGCGTTCGGATAAACTAAGCCATCGTTCGGATAATTGAGGGTTCGGATAATCGACGTTCGGATAATCGAGGTTCTACTGTATTCCCAATTTTTTTCTTTGAATTTATTTGTACACGTTCAGAATATTTGTAAATACAATTGTATTTGTATGCATGCATGTGAATACAAATAAGCGAACTACGAATAAATATTTTACTAATAGGCGTTTGTAAATCACCCTGCAAATACGTCGATTTAATAGTGGAAGGGACTGAAGACTTAAAAAAAAAATATTTATAGCATGTGGTAATATACAAGTTCTCACAAACGACGTGTCCTGTTTTTTTAACTATCTGTTTAAATCTTACCCTTTTAGAATCTTTGAAAAAGTGAAAAAAAATAATACCAAGTAATGAAAAGATATTTGAATTCACTCCTCTTTGAACTGGCGCAGAACGAAAAAAAAGATTTTTCCCCTTTCAAAAAGATATGAAATCCCCTTTAAAAACTTTTAAAAAGTAAAAAAAGAACGCCAAGTAACAAAATACCCCCGAAAACATTATTGCTTGTTTGATCATATACAAAATTCTGATTTCTCTTGAAATATTTTTAATTTTATTTAACGAATGCTTTTATTATATTTTTTCAATTAAAATGTACAAAAAAAGTGAAATAACTTTTTATAAAGTAGCCAAGCAAGTTTACTAAAAACGTAAACAAAATTGTTAAACCTTAGAACGAATGTTTTCCTAAATATTTTATTTTAATTTTAAAAATCACATGACTATTATAACAAAAAATTGGTATTACCATTATATAAAAATACAACGTATTTACCACATAAGTACACTGGAAATGCTGTGCAACAACTTGGCGTGCATGGTTAAGAGAAATAGCTCGGGAAGATACACAATATATATATAATCTGTAACAACGCATCAACTGCCAGTGTTATTAACAATGCGATTTCCTGCACCTTGCGCTAGTGTGATTCGAACAAGATAACATTGATATATAGTGTTATCGGTGTATATATCGGTCCACACAATTCACGTGACCGTGTCAGAGCTACGTTATATCCACTATTGACGAATATTCGACTGTACTCGGAAAAACCATCGAATATAGCGCAATGAGTATCAGGAGAGATACTCAGATATTTCGTTTTTCACCAGCAAGACGACGGCACCGTAATTCGAATTTTAAAATTGCCGATGCTGTGGCTTAGAGACGGATACAATGCACAAACAGACGAATCAATACATAAAAGTATATACGAAATATATTTCATGTAATGTATAAAGTTGTCTGATAGAGGAGAAAGAATATACTTTTATATATCGTATTAAATTATGCATAAAAAAAGATTTAACGTATCGTGTCGTCTAGGGGAACATCACTGATTTGGTCCATACTTTGCGGGATCACGAAATTTGATTTCCAGTTGCATAACAAATTGCAGCAGTCTATGTTTTTCCAACCTGAGAGTTCAGTAGTCGGAAAGACGAAATCCTTCGCCGAGCTATTTTTCTTAACCATGCACGCCAAGTCGTTGCACAGCATTTCCAGTGTACTTATGTGGTAAATACGTTGTATTTTTATATAATGGTAATACCAATTTTTTGTTATAATAGTAATGTGATTCTTAAAATAAAAATAAAATATTTAGGAAAACATTCGTTCTAAGGTTTAACAATTTTGTTTACGTTTTTAGTAAACTTGCTTGGCTACTTTATAAAAAGTTATTTCACTTTTTTTGTACATTTTAATTCAAAAAATATAATAAAAGCATTCGTTAAATAAAATTAAAAAATATTTCAAGAGAAATCAGAATTTTGTATATGATCAAACAAGCAATAATGTTTTCGGGGGTATTTTGTTACTTGGCGTTCTTTTTTTACTTTTTAAAAGTTTTTAAAGGGTATAATAATGCGAATATAAATATATTTCCGCTTACTTTTATGAATTACAATTTATTTGGCATTGGGACGGATGTGAGTAAAGCGCAAACAATTTTTTAGAAGATAAATAAGTTGTAATGTAGATTTATTATTACATTAAAATTAACGTACAAACTAATAAAACAAGCGGTCGGAGTGCGTGATAAATTTTTCGACAGTAAAAGATAACTAATTAAAATAATAATGATAACTAATAAAAATAACTAATCAAATAAGAATTAATGGTAATAATAATTTTAAAAAAAAGCACTGAGCGCGGGGAACGATCCCGCGCCCCTGCGGACCGAAGCCAGGAACGCTACCAACGGGACCATCTCATCGCTTGTAGAATATGCACTTTCTGGTAGTGACGATTCGCGGCCGGATGAATGATTGGCTTGTTTTTGGGGATAATGCTTTGTCGCTTGATGATAGTATGGGAATTTATATAATAATACGTATATAAATATATATATCCGCTTACTTTTATGAATTATAATTTATTTGGCATAAGGACGGGTGTGAGTAAAGCATAAACGATTTTTTAGAAGATAAATAAGTTGTAATTTGGATTTATTATTATATTTAAATTAACGTATAAACTAAAAAAATAAGCGATCAGGGTGCGCGATACATTGTTTTGTATACATTGACAACGCAGAGAATCAACAGCTAAATAAGCATTGAAATCATCTAAAAGCCTCGCGCATTCCGTCGGGTGACGTCACGCGCGAGTCGTGCTCAGATTGCTTTTTCCCTCGAAGCCTTCGTTTCGGCTTGGTCGAACATGAACGTGCTCAGCGTCCATGTATGGGTGTAGCTGCCGAAGGCGCGGTCGGGAAACTTCGGCGCGCTCGGCTCTTTCCGAAGATGTCCGAGCGTCGCTCGCTCACGGACACGCACTACTATGATTGTGTGATGGGCGCGTAAGAGGCTAGAGAGGGGGTAACTTTTGCGCGCGTTCTGGCTATATATCATTTTGCATCTCTCTCGCACGCAGCCTACTTCTCAAGTATCATGCTACTTTATGCACAGCTCACTTCTCATTATTTAGTTGTTCCATCTCTGACTCACGCAGCTCACTTCTCGAGGTCTTAGCAATAGTGGCGCCATCCCTTTTTGACCACATTTTTGTAGCCACTTTTTTCAAGCCTCTCCATAAGAGATCGGGCTCCTCCCACTCTAGCCTCCCTGGGTCTGAGTATCACTGGTACCTCCTCTCTCTCTCGCTCTCGCACGGCCGCTACCGCGCTTCGTTCTGGGGTCCCCGACGTTCGATCGGGTATTTTCGGCAGTCCAGAGGTACGTAAGCAGCTTCCCCTCTTGCCGGCGCGGCGCGCCAACCTGCAGCTCGGCTCGAGAGTCCCCGGGACCAATCGGGTGTTTTTGCGGTGGTTAGATAAGGCATTTAAAATGGCAAATCCGTTACCTGCTAATATTTCGTAGACTGAAATAAAAAGAGCGAGAATAGAGCATTTCGTTGAAACGACATACAGAAAAGTACCTTTTTTAAAGGTCAAGCTCTATTGGTGGAAATGCCTATATGGAAAGGATGGTTATGAGAACTTTTGTTTAATAATTATTTTAACAAAATTTGTTTTCTTTTTGTATAAAGTTTTTGATACAGTAAAAACATATGATTGAATGATAGAAACTCTAAATTCTAATATTAATAATATAAGTTGTGTTAAAATAATAACATTTCATAAAATTATTATTGATGAAACAGCTGATTCTTTTATTGAAGTTAAAAGTAAATATCCTGCAATTATATTTACTGTTCATCGAATTTATGAAGCTAAAAGACATCTGATATTTCTAGTTATTTCAATTAAAACTATAAAAGGTATTAAAAGAAAGGGGGTCTTCTTTTGAGGGATTACATGCGTAAATGCAAAGTTTGCATTGTTTAATGAAAGGAAAATTATTAAACCAAATCAAATTGGGAGGGAAAAGTCAATTGAAAAAATTAAATGTCTTGAACTTGTAAAAATATATGGGACTTGTGAAAAAATATATATGTATGTATGCTTTATTCGATTCCCCGTAGGGTTACAAAAACCTCCGTTTCCTCTCCTCCCTTACATTCTTCCTTATAATTCCCTTCTGAAAAAATATATAAAATTATTTCATATAATTAATATAAATAAAATAGTGAACTCAATTATATTACAACAAATAAATGTATTCAATAATTTTTAATTCTTTGAATAAAGGTACTGAAATAAAATTTAAAAAAATAATTAATCGACAATCAACTATCCGAAATGATATTGGAATAATAACAAAATTTAAATAGAAGAAATTCAATTCAAATCAACCATTGAATTGGTACTGGAATCAAAAATAGAAAATAAAGGTCTTACCATTTGAAGATACATTAAAAAAATATTATTATATGAATTAATACTTTTTTCAATTTCAATAAAACTATATTTAAAGTTAATCAATTGTATAGTGATACTTGTAGAATAGAAAAAATATTAATTTTAATAATTTAAAAATGACATTTTACCTTTATATTTAACTCATTTCTATCATTAGAGGTAATTTTAATTACGATATATTGATTTAAGAGATCAAAACGTTAAATTCAGTCATCCAATGACAATGAGAAATTCATTGTATGACATTTTCATGATTAGTACTTCCAATTGCAATAGGTATACATCTATGAGTTTACCACATATTTCAGAACATTATTAATAATATAATCCAGATAGATTTATATTAATTACAGTTTGATTACTTCGGCCAGAGATTGAATCAATTTTCATACCTAATGATGGAACAGTTCAGGAACGAATTACATCTGAAGAATTAATTCATATACGAATTTGATTTTATTTGGAATGGTTACATTATTATCAACATCTAATTAACGGAAATTATTTATGTTCATATCATTATTTTTAATTATAAATAAATGAAATTTAATTTTATTAAAATCTGACTATTCATAAGATCAGTAACATTGATATCCAATAGATGCAATTGTTAGAGTTGATATATAAATTTCATCTGTTAAATATAAAACGTTGAATGAAGGAATTGCTAGATAAATTAAAATTAATATCGGAATTAATGTTCAAACAATTGCAAAATTTTGATTTTGTTAAATAAACTTATTATTCAAATTATTAATTAATGAGGAAAAAATAATATAAATAAATATAATAGTAATTAGCAACAACATTATTGATGAATGATCATAAATTTGTTTTAAGTTTTCTGTAAATTGCGAATAAGTATATTGTATATTAATGATGAATTAGGTATAAATTGCATTAATTGAGAGTGAATTAATTATGATATATTAAGGCAGTTTAATTAAATTTATGATTTAATGGGGGGTAAAATATTCTTAATCATTGAATTGACGAAATCGTATACGTTGAAAAAAGATTTAATCGTTGAGGTGATAATCGTTCTCATATTCGAAAAATAAAATATATAATTTTTAATATTGACATTAAAGATCCTATAAAAGAAAAATATTTTAAGTTATATATGAATCAGGATAATCAGGATATCGTCGAGGTATTCCATTTAGACCCAAAAATCGTTGGGGGAAAAAAGTTAAATTAACTCGAAAACTTAACTTAATCATTTTTTATGTAATGTTAGGCCGTTTATTAATGGATATCGATAAATAAAAACTCCGATAATAGCAAATACAGCTCCCAGAGATAATACATAATGAAAATGAGGTACTACATAATAAGTATCATGTAAAGTAATATCACTTGATGAATTACGGAGAATTACTCCAGTTGATCCTCCAATTACAAATAAAAATGCGAATCCTAACCTTCAAAGGTTTGAAGGAATAAATTTTATTTTTGATCCATGGATAGTAGCTAATCAACTAAAGACTTTAATTCCTGTAGGAATTGCAATCATTATGGATGGGATCATACAGATGGGATCATACAATGAATCCTAAAAATCGAATAGCTAATATTGCATAAATTATGCGAATAGAACAAAAAGTTTCTTTTTTTTTCATTTCGGTAAAAAATTATATGGGCAACCAAATATGGGAAATTATATGGTATTACCAAATCCTGGTAAAATTAAAATATAAACTTTAGGATGTCCAAAACATGAAAATAAATTTTGGTTTAGAATTGGATCTCCTCTACCTGATGGAGTAGAAATTGTATTTAAATGTCGGTCTGTTAAAAGTAAAGTGACGCCTGCCAATACAGAAACAGCTCATAATAATAAAGTTGTTGTAATTAATATTAATCATGAAAAAAAAACCCGATAAGTTGGAACATTTAACAAATAACAATATAACATTTTTTTATATTTATGATTGTGGTAATAAAATTAAGTGTTCCTATAATTGAGGATAATCCTGCTGATTAAGAGAGAAAATGGCGATATCTAATGATATTCCTTCATGATATAAATTTAATGAAAGAGGTTTCTTATAATTAATCAATTAATAGAAGGACGTAAAAGTCAAAATCGCAAATAATTTATGCGTGGAAATGATATATCTGGGGCTACTAATATTAAGGGAATTATTCAATTCTCAAATTCTCCATAATAGGTATAACTATAAAAAAAAATATGATGAATGTATGACGTGTAATGATGATATTATATAATTGATGATTATTAATGAAGTAACCAGGATGACCGAATTCTGTACGAATTGATAAACTTAATGAAGATCCTATTATACCAGACAATATTCCCAAAATAAAATAAAGAATTCCAATGTCATTATGATTAGTAGAAAAAAAATCATTTTCGAATGATTTTTTAGTTAACAAAAATTATTGCAAATTTGAAGATATATTAGTTATAAAATTTTAAGTAATGTGTCCGATTTAAATACTAAATTGTAAATTCATTTGAAACATTAATTCTTTACTATAACATTATTAAGATTTAAAAGTAAATTTTTATTTTTATTTTGAAGATTAATCGGTTTTTTAACTTAAAATGTCATATAATTTAATTATTTAACATTCATACATTTAATGAACTGATAAATAAAGTTATAAATAAATTATTTATATAATTAATTTTTAAACTTTATATTATAGGTTAATTTTTAAGATCATTTTTTCATAAGCCTAAAGAAAGTATATTACGTGTGTAAAATAAAAAAACAGATTGATATAATTATTGAAATTAAAAAGATAATAAATGTAATTTAATGTTAATTGATATGTTAATTGAAGATCAGGAATATAAAAAACGGTTGGGGTCACGGCTTAATTTTTACTCCTTATTATAAATAAAAAAATCATATTATGGCATATCAATGTTTTATTGATAAACATAATTAACAAATTCATACACAGCGGTATTTTCAGAATTCCTATCGCTCATTTGCAGGTTCAG
>OZ023323.1:1840407-1908549 GCA_964007375.1 Ophion obscuratus | reverse complement strand
GAGAGAGAGAGAGAGAGAGAGAGAGAGAGAGAGAGAGAGAGAGAGCGAGGGAGAGGGAGAGGGAGAGAGAGAACTCCAACAACTTCAAACCCCGATGACGAACAATTAAAATTAACCAGGTAACGACCAGCCGAATTGAATATTTAGCTCACTCAATTAACCCGGGTCATTATTCCGGAGTTGAACTCCGCGGTAATGAAAAAGACTGGAAAAAATCATTTATCGCTCATCAATGCGGCAAACCATGCGGATTTTCGCATAAAAGTGACGGATGTGAGCGGGGTAAGTGCAATTGACGTGTAATTGACGGGAAAAAAATATTACGATCGAATTAATGGGGTAAAGCAATAATTTGAGAAGATATAACAATTAAATTAATTATTTCAACAAGTGTTTTTAATTATTTTCCGACGTGGAAAGTCTTTCCTCTCTTTTTTTAGTGCAGCTACAAAATATTAAAGTATAAATAGTAAAAAGTAAAAAAACGCCAATAATAAAAATCCCTCAAAATCGTTATCGCTTGTTTTACTATATGAAAAATTCTGATTTATCTCAAATATCTCAAACTATACTTTTCATTCAAGTTCAAAAAAATAGTTTTGTTACTTTTTTAATGCAAATGTACAAAAAAGTGCAATCACTTTTATGATATAGCCAAGCAATTTTAGTAGACATGTTGTACACAACATTGTTAAAGCTTAGGAATAATATTTTTGAAAATTTTTAGCTTGAAAAAGTCATACCATTATAGCATAAAAATGATATCACCATTAGATAAAAGTACAAAGTAGATACCACACAAGTATACTGGAAATGCTGTGCAACGCCTTGGCCTGCCAATGCTGGGGTTTAGAGATGCATACTTCAACCATTCCATCAAAGTCTATATGACCCAATATATTTCATGTGATGTGCGGTAATTATGTTATAGAGTAAAATATAAATGTTTTTATATAATTATTTTGTATTATTGTAACGTCGCGAGAAACAGCGCTATCTATTCTTTTTCCTCTCCTATTTTATTTAACTCGGGCGAAAACGCGGGCTTACCCGATTCCACATTGAAATCGTGGAAAACTACGAAAACCAATACACACGATAACGGCATTCTCATTTTTCGACGGGTTCTTATATTTTCTTTAGAATTAGGCGTACCATAGCCGAAACGAAATATATCGATAAGAAGCGAGCGTCGCGCATAAGTTCCCACGCGAGAGCACAGTCGGTCTTGACCATATCTATACGCAACCGTCAAACGCAGTTGATGATAAAATCCTTAGCCATAAGAACGTACAACACACGAAGACACACAAAAATATCGAAATCCTTACTCCACAAAAATATACCTTTTCCAAAAGAAAATCCTTCAAGCCGAAAAGTTAACCCGGCAATAAAACTACGTTGGTATTTCCCATGCGCCTCACACCTGGGTCAACAATGCCTATCTTGAGGCAAGCGCGGCGACGCGACCAAGGCCCTTTTACCTCCCTATATTTTTCCAACGCTCCAGATAACGAGACGCGGACTAGTTTCCGAGAATCGAGATGGAGATCACGAATCATAGTCTCCAAAAATATTTTCTCTTCCTACTCGACCAATCATATGCACTCGGAAGTTTCCTACATCCTTTCCACCAATCAAAAAATTAACGCATGACGAAAATGCACTTTTCGAGAAACTTCTTCTCCCACCATCCCAGCATCCAAAATATCCTACAAGCTAGGATGGAAAAATCTTGAAGTCAGTGTTCCATCACCACTCGTTCAGATCTAGTCTCCCAACAGAGTGTTCCATCACCACTCGTTCAGATCTAGTCTCCCAACAGAGTGTTCCATCACCACTCGTTCAGACCTAGTCTCCCAACAACTTTCATCGGAATAAGTAGAACATCTGTCTCCTGACAGCAAACGCGAAACTTGAACTTTGAAATTGTTCCTCATAAAAACGCGAAACTAGAACTTCGAAATTGTTCCTCATAAAAACGCGAACTGTAAGATATCATTTAACTGTCTACGTTGAATGTGTACGTGTAAAACTCGCATGTGTGAAAATTTGTATCAACGTGTAATTTCAACATTGTCACGGAGCGTGCGCAACCGAGGGGTCCGACCTGTCTGCGGAGGCCCGAACCCAACCGCTGTAAACCGATTATCGTATCCACGGCGCATCATAAATGTAAGCGAACCTCTATGTATTTTCATGTTGACGGAATTAACTAAATTGGTTAATTTCAATAAATCCCAAATTGTTAATTATTTGTATAGATCAATTTATTTCTTAATCGAGTCACTGCGTTACTCCCATCTTTGCATGCACCTTTCCCTTTTTCACCCTCATCCCGAGCTATTGCGCTAGGCGTAGGCTAAAAAGAGGGAACCGCGATAAAATATATGCCCACGTCCCCTCAGGACGTGACATATAAATTTTTGGGGGCTCGTCCGGGATCGTAAAAAGGGTATGTGCTGTTGCAAATTGCCTTAATGGATAAGGAATCTACATGCGAGTCGCTCGATTTAAACATTACTGAGGATTTACCGCATTCAGAAACGGACGAACCAGGTCAATCCCGCAGTACAGGGTACGCATTGAGAGGATCAAACGCTAATTTATTATCTGGCCTCGAAGCTCCCAAAAGATCCATCAGAAAATTAGCATTACCAACTAAGGGAAATCCAGATAATTCAAACAATATGGCTCTAGGAACGAATCAATTAATATCTTTGAAGGAAGCTGTTAGCGTTGTTCCGGAATTTGACGGGAAAGATATACCCTTCTCAGAGTTTATGACCGGTTGTGAAGATGCCAAAGATATGTTTCCAGCCGAATCAGAAAAGTATTTAGTAAAATTACTAAGGAATAAATTGAAAGATCTAGCCAGAGATAGTATACATGGAATTAAATTCGAGACAGTAAAAGACCTCGTAGATTTTCTAAAAAAAATATACGCGCCAAACAAATCCGAGATTCAGCTGTTGGGAGAACTCAGCAATATCTACCAGGCAAGCGGCGACAGCGTTATGGAATTTGCCGCGAGAATTAGGAAAAAGGCAAGAGAAATATTAGAAGCAAGAAAACTAGCTAACAATGGGGAAGAGGACCAACTATTTAGGAGACAAATGGATGAATATTTTCTTACAAGTTTTAAACGCGGATTAAAAGAGGAGATCGAACACCGACTCCCACCGTGCGTAGACATGCCCACCGCTATTGATCACGCAGTTAGAATCGAACGCGATCTCAAGACTCGAAGGGAATTAGAATCGCGTCCCACCAAATCAGAAGGACTCGTTCAGACTAGACCTGTGAGGATATGCAATATTTGCAAAAAAGGTAATCACGCAACCGAAGCTTGTCGATTCGCAACTCTCACCTGTCAAAATGATAAAAATCAAGAACACAATGCCAACGAGTCCCAAAGGGTTCTAAATGAACAAAACTCAGTTGTTTGTCAAATATGCAAAAAAATTGGTCATTCAGCAGATAGATGTTGTCTGTTGAAGAACAAAACGCTTAAGTCCAAGCGACCCATTTGTCGGTATTGTAAAAGGATAGGACACACTATTGAAAACTGCCGTACCCGCGAATATAATAACTCGCGAAATGGTCCGAATACCCCTCGGGCAGCAGCGCTGCGAGAACCTACGATCTCAACGCGGCCAGTCTCGATAATCATTCCGCCCCAACCTATCTTACCTACACTATAAACGCGGAAGAATTCGGTAACCTACCCTCGGCGTGTATCGGAGCGCACCGACACACAAAAAATATCGATGTTGTTAGAAAGTGGCGCTATCACAAACCTAAATTACGAAAAAAAAACAATACAATTTCGAAACTTTATTCTACATCATACCTGACGAGGTTCGAATCACTCACCCCGGTTCATTGAGGTCCCAATTGTTTTTTTTTACGGCAAAATCGAAAATAAATTTCAAGACGGAATGCCTTGAATGTAAAGACAAGGCATGGCCGTTTAAACGAATAAACGAACCCGACGAGGTAGTAGAAATCCCCGTGCGTTCGAAACCTCTCTCCACATGAAAGTCGAAAACCGCACGTTAAAGGAAGGGTATATCCCCCCTTTAAAAATCCGTCGACTGTCAACAAATATCGACGGAAAGGCCCATTTGAAGGTTTTCAATCCCACAAATGACGCCGTACGACTGATCGTGCCGGTCATAAAACTACAGGAATTCGACATCGTGGAAAACAAAAGCAAAACAAAACAAACCCAGATTGCATGACAATCTCCAATTCTAATTTCAATTTCTCGCGATGCTAATCCAATTTCTCGCGATGCTAATCCAATTTCTCGCGATGCTAATCCAATTTCTCGCGATGCTAATCCAATTTCTCGCGATGCTAATCCAATTTCTCGCGATGCTAATCCAATTTCTCGCGATGCCAATCCGATTTCTCGCGATGCTAATCCCAATTTCTCGCGATGCTAATCCCATTTTCTCGCGATGCTAATCCAATTTCTCGCGATGCTAATCCCATTTTCTCGCGATGCTAATCCAATTTCTCGCGATGCTAATCCAATTTTTCGCGATGCTAATCCCAATTTCTCGCGATGCTAAATCCAATTTCTTGCGATGCTAATCCCATTTTCTCGCGATGCTAATCCAATTTCTCGCGATGCTAATTCCATTTTCTCGCGATGCTAATCCAATTTCTCGCGATGCTAATCCAATTTCTCGCGATGCGAATCCAATTTCTCGCGATGTTAATCCGATTTCTCGCGATGCTAATCCAATTTCTCGCGATGCTAATCTCATTTTCTCGCGATGCTAATCCAATTTCTCACGATGCTAATCCAATTTCTCGCGACGCTAAACCCAATTTCTCGCGATCATTCTAATCCAAAATCATATTGCATGTCAATTTCAAATTCCATGTAAATTCCTCGTGATCTTTCTATTTCAGTCGTAGATTGCAAGACAACTACGCTATTCCAGGGCCCAAAAGTGGCCAATCCAAGAAATTCGGCAGAAAAAGTCGAATCAAAACCCCGGTGCAGCTCCGATGAGGGCAATGATCAGGGAAAAATAAATAAAAATTCTAGTAGCGAGGAAACATCAAAAACAAAAAGGAAAATGAAAACAATTAAAATCGAGAAAATGTTCAAAAACAAAAACAAAATCAAAATAAAAATCAACATCAAAAACAAAGTCCAAATCAAAATGGAAATCAAAACCAAAATTTCAATGTAAAAACAATTTTTGAAAAAAGCCTTCCAATCTTACATTTATGGCAGAAGGTTCACTCTCGTTACAGATCACAAGCCCTTGGTCTGGTTTAAAACTGCCAAAGACGCGAACATACGCGTCCTAAAATGGCGACTCAAACTTTCAGAGTACGATTACGACGTCGTTTACAAGCCAGGAACATTAAATTCAAACGCCGACGCCTTATCGCGTAACCCAATTGAAAAATTCGAGGATGTCTAAGCCATACCTCATTGCGAACAAAAAAACGACGAGAATCTAGATGAGATAGCACAGGACATACTCCGCGAATTAGCAGAAAACAGTGTTAGCGAAAACGAAGACCGTATCCGTTTTACAACTCAAGCAGAAATTCATGAAACCCCCAAAATAGAAGAAATAAATGTTGTCACTCGCTCGCAAGCGAAGAACTACGTATCTCAGGTAGCTAAGAAAACAAAACAACAGGTTGAAGGAAAACTCGGTGACGATGTATCGGAAATGGTTGACGTACCTGCCTCCAAGGAGACAGATGCGCGCTCCAAGTCCCGGCGCCTTGCGCTCCGAAACCGTAGGGCCATAAACTACGAGGAGAGTAGCAGCGAGGAAACAAAAGCCGAGATAACAAGGCCCGCGCGTGTTAGGCGACCCCGAAAGGGCACTGACCCCGAATCAGCTGAAAGGCCTAACCTGCGCAAAGCACCTCAAATTCCCAACTCCAAAAGCTCCACTGACCTAGATTCCGATTCCACCGATGCCTCAATATCCTCTGAAGACAAAGAAATCCCACTCCGGGAAGATAGAACCTCTGAATTTAAAATCGCAAATTGCGTAACAACCAAAGAATTATTTCACTATCGAAACGATAATTTAGTATATTTTGTCGACTCAATTGGAAAACCTTGCGACTCTGGATCGCAAAAATTATTTGAAGTAAATAAACTTCCCCTCTGGAAGAATTTAACAGAAGGTCGTGCCTACAGTAAACAGGTTGGAAAAAAATATCACATTGCCCTAGTCATCAGAGGCGAGTATTCTGGTTCATTATCCTTCGTATCAGAAAATATTAAAGAAAGCGTAAGGGAATTAAAAGATCTTTGCGAAAATCTCAAGCTCCAATCAGTGAGTATGTGCCACAGTAACCACGTCGAGCGCCTAATATGGGCTGACGTCTTGAACATAATAAAAGAAACATTCAAGTCCAGTGAAACAAAAGTAATCATCTGCTTAGGGACACTACGCTACGTACCAACTGAAAAACGAGATTCCATTTTCTACGAGATGCACAAGTCTCCTATAGGAGGACACAAAGGCGTCTCCAAGACATATAACAGAATTAAAAGAGAGTATTTTTGGGAAGATTTGAAATCGGACATGCAAAGAAGAATTCAACAATGCTTAGATTGCCAATTAAGGAAACTGGTTAGAGTCAAATCAAAACAGCCAATGATCATAACAGATACACCGGGCACGGTTTTTGAAAAAATATCGATGGACATAGTAGGTCCAATGCAACGTACGTCCAATCAGAACGAATACATTCTGACTATCCAAGACAACCTTTCAAAATTTTGTGTCGCTATTCCACTCCCAAATGCACTAGCGACAACGGTCGCCCATGCATTTATAAAGAAATTTATATGCGTTTTTGGTGCACCCAAAGCGCTATTAACAGATCAAGGAAGTAATTTTTTAAGTGGCCTCATGAAACGAATCGCTAAACGATTTCGAATCAAGCGATGTCGGACAACGGCATTTCATCCCCAATCTAACGGATCCCTTGAGAGATCTCATCATGTATTGGCTGAATTTTTGAAACAATATGCAGATAAGGATAATGAATGGGATCAATGGCTAGAATTAGCGACTCTCTCATATAATACCAGCGTTCATGAGAGTACAAAGTATACTCCATATGAAGTAGTTTTTGGCAAACTAGCGAGAGTTCCATCAAGCGAACCACTTAGAGAATCCGATCAGTTGCCCACTTATCGCGGGTATTTAATCGAATTAATTACGAGAATAAATGGAATCAGGAACCTCGCCTATGAAAACCTAGTCTCGTCCAAACATTGTTCGAAGAAATATTATGATAAAAATGCTAATCCAAAGAGTTTTAAGATTGGAGATTTTGTCTATCTCCAAAAGGGTCCCAAACCAGGTAAACTTGGAGACCATTATACTGGTCCACACAAGATCCTAGAGAAATTGGATAAGGGTAATGTAAAAATCCAATATTACAACAAAACACGCATTGTTCACGAGAATAGATTACGGTATTCGCACATTAACTTCGAAACAAAGCCGAAAAGAAAAGCCAAGTCGACCAGAGTCGACGAATCCGATTTTAACCCTAATTAAACAAATAATAATAATAATTACCCTATTTTTCAGGTGGCCGTTATCAACCTATTCAGTATAAAAAATATCACCTTTGTACTTGCAACCAGAGAAAAAGATTACATTTTTAGTTACAGTATCGTCAGTACAGAACATCGGAAACTACTTATATTCAAACCACGCCGAAATAACTGTTTCACAATTTGAGAGAGATTTCCTGGCGCGAACTTAGATATAATCGCTTATGACAATTCAATTTTATATACGTAGTTATTATATTATATTAGAAAATCATTACATTACTATATGCATACGCAACATTGTAGCAAAGAGCGCCAAATATTCAAAAATAGCTGTTATTAGTGGTATAAGCCTCGGACGAATTGCATACAATTCAATGAAGAAGTCGATTTAAATAGTGCTACTTGCTGGCGAAATAGTACACGTTATTCATTAGATAATAATAGAAGTAAATCTGATCAGGTTAAAAGAATATTACGATCAACCTGTCACTCGTGGGAACAAAAAATATCTCCTTACTCCTCGAACTCTTATATTACCAAAAGAAGAACTCAAACAACCTGTAATTCCTTACTTCCTCCATATTACCTTTACGGAGACATCTGGTACAAGTTCATGGCTGCTCCTGTCGAAGCCATGGTACCTACAAGCATGAAGCCGATGACAAAGTCTATTTGGCGATACACCAATCCAGAATCACCCTGTGGGATCTATTCCGCAGAACATCGACAACGTACGAAAACATATCATGTTTCCTGTGGAGCAACCCGCTGCCCTAAACAATATGGCACGGGGCATCAGTGGTCAAAACACTGTCAATCAAGAGGAGAAGTTGTTACATCTCCTGGATAACAACGATATATAACACCACGTGGACTCCATCTGGAATCGCACCTGGGAAGAATTCATTCAATTCGGTACAGCAAGCGCTGCTCTCACCCGAATGTTACCCATCATGCGACCAATCAAGCTCCTCGTGGATACCGTGATCCACGCATACAGCCAAACACACTGTGTGTGGCTGACTGATCTACCTCGTCGATGCAGGTGCAAGAAGAAAACCTCAACAGATGCAGAGATTGGTCAAGAACTTTATAAACTCATGACGGCCCCTTCAGCCGAACCAAGAGATCATACCAAGGCCAACGCTACAACACATGATGTCCACCTTAACATCTCCACTAGTCCAAAATCCTCCAAATCGCGCTCCTTCTGTTGAATTCACGCGAGAAGACATATTCAGGTACAAAAAGATCATTATGATTAATCATTTGTTTAAATTACTTTTATTGTCATTATTGTTCTTTTAACCTTGTCAAGTAAGATAAGTTAAAATGAGTAAATCTATCTGTAAAGAAGAAGAAAGAAGAAACCGCGTAAATATACTTCCTACAGTGAAATTAAAAAAAATATATATATACATAATTAAAAAAAAAAGAAACAACAATTTCGTACGAAAATCTTTTAAAAGGAAACACACACGCTTTCTCATAAGGTGATACTGAAATTCATGCGTACCTCCTAAGCGCAAGATAACTATAAGTCACACCGTCATATTAGATACCAACCTTCCAACGTATTTAAGTCACATTGTAAGTCGATCAATGACAATGCCAATTCATACGATCGTGCCATTATACTTTTCATCACCACTCCCAACGACTACGATCGAGCGAGACGCTCAATCCTAAAGGGGGGAGGTGTAACGTCGCGAGAAACAGCGCTATCTATTCTTTTTCCTCTCCTATTTTATTTAACTCGGGCGAAAACGCGGGCTTACCCGATTCCACATTGAAATCGTGGAAAACTACGAAAACCAATACACACGATAACGGCATTCTCATTTTTCGACGGGTTCTTATATTTTCTTTAGAATTAGGCGTACCATAGCCGAAACGAAATATATCGATAAGAAGCGAGCGTCGCGCATAAGTTCCCACGCGAGAGCACAGTCGGTCTTGACCATATCTATACGCAACCGTCAAACGCAGTTGATGATAAAATCCTTAGCCATAAGAACGTACAACACACGAAGACACACAAAAATATCGAAATCCTTACTCCACAAAAATATACCTTTTCCAAAAGAAAATCCTTCAAGCCGAAAAGTTAACCCGGCAATAAAACTACGTTGGTATTTCCCATGCGCCTCACACCTGGGTCAACAATGCCTATCTTGAGGCAAGCGCGGCGACGCGACCAAGGCCCTTTTACCTCCCTATATTTTTCCAACGCTCCAGATAACGAGACGCGGACTAGTTTCCGAGAATCGAGATGGAGATCACGAATCATAGTCTCCAAAAATATTTCCTCTTCCTACTCGACCAATCATATGCACTCGGAAGTTTCCTACATCCTTTCCACCAATCAAAAAATTAACGCATGACGAAAATGCACTTTTCGAGAAACTTCTTCTCCCACCATCCCAGCATCCAAAATATCCTACAAGCTAGGATGGAAAAATCTTGAAGTCAGTGTTCCATCACCACTCGTTCAGATCTAGTCTCCCAACAGAGTGTTCCATCACCACTCGTTCAGATCTAGTCTCCCAACAGAGTGTTCCATCACCACTCGTTCAGACCTAGTCTCCCAACAACTTTCATCGGAATAAGTAGAACATCTGTCTCCTGACAGCAAACGCGAAACTTGAACTTTGAAATTGTTCATCATAAAAACGCGAAACTAGAACTTCGAAATTGTTCCTCATAAAAACGCGAACTGTAAGATATCATTTAACTGTCTACGTTGAATGTGTACGTGTAAAACTCGCATGTGTGAAAATTTGTATCAACGTGTAATTTCAACATTGTCACGGAGCGTGCGCAACCGAGGGGTCCGACCTGTCTGCGGAGGCCCGAACCCAACCGCTGTAAACCGATTATCGTATCCACGGCGCATCATAAATGTAAGCGAACCTCTATGTATTTTCATGTTGACGGAATTAACTAAATTGGTTAATTTCAATAAATCCCAAATTGTTAATTATTTGTATAGATCAATTTATTTCTTAATCGAGTCACTGCGTTACTCCCATCTTTGCATGCACCTTTCCCTTTTTCACCCTCATCCCGAGCTATTGCGCTAGGCGTAGGCTAAAAAGAGGGAACCGCGATAAAATATATGCCCACGTCCCCTCAGGACGTGACATTATGCAAATAAAATAACATTTCAAATGCCGTGTGGTCGAAGGATAGATCACTATTTGAGCCGCACTCCACATGAATCTGGTTTTCACTTGGATAATTGTAGCCGCAGCTTGTAACCGGGACGATTTATGTTTTGTTATCCCGAAAAATGAGATATTGAAATGACGAAATCCTTCGCCGAGCTTTTTTCTTAACCATGCACGCCAAGTCGTTGCACATCATTTCCAGGGTACTTGTGTCGTACCTACTTTGTATTTTTATTTAATGGTGATATCATTTTTTTGCTATAATGGTATCATGACTTTTCAAACTATAAATTTTCAAATATATTCCTAAGCTTTAAAAATGTTGTGTACAACATGTCTAGTAAACTTGCTTGGCTATTTCAAAAAAGTGATTTCACTTTTTTTGTACACTTCCATTAAGGAGTGAGGTCTAGTTGGAACGTTAAAAAAAGCCTTTTTCCGATTTTTTTTCGGCCAAACGATAAAATAATTTACAACAAAAGTTCTTCCGTTTAAAAGATTTATATATATTCAATGTAAACATTATAATTTTTTAAAAGAAAAATGTTTCAAAATAAGCTGATACGTATCAATGGCCGAGGACGCTGCAAAAAAACAGGTTTTGCGGTGATCACTCACGCTGTGACGGATTATCTGAAACCAACAAAACAGGGGGGAATCTTTAGTTAATGATATAATGCTCCGGTTGAACGAAGGGTTTTGAAAAATTTCCATTTTTCACAAAATGGCGGACGTTGAAAGTCAAAATTGTTGTTTTGACCAAAATTTCACTTACAAACATTGACTATAAAAAAAAATAATTGTCCACAAAAACATCCTTCGTTCATCCGGAGGAAAACTATGTATAGAAGAAGTGATATAAATTTCAACCCGATCGGTAAAGCCGTATCGAGTTACATTGATCACCGACTTCGAAAGCATGGTTTTGAGAAAAACGAATTTAAAGTTTTGAGTACGATTTGCATGCAGATAATTTTTTTTTTCTAACTTACATAGAGTCGTCTATTCCTGGGCCATATAGTTCGCCTTCCTGCGCTTTATTAATTGCATCTGAAGCCATTTTCCGTTGCCGCCGAGCTACCCTCGCCTCTCGAGTGTTTTCCAGGGATCGCCGGTTAGCTTTCTCGACTCGAATACAGTCTTCGGCCTTGGCAAAGGCGTGGGCGTGTGGTCCCAACTTGATCCCCATGGCATCAAACACTGCTAGCAAACCGTATGTACCCTCGTTAAAAGTGCAGGTAGCGATGTAAGTGGCTATGCTGACGGTAGTATAGCTGGCAGGTAATGTTTTCGGCATGATCTTCCAAACGATTTGGTTAAAACTTTCGTTGCTGTTCTGTGTGAAATCTCCAATGCACCTTTGCAACAATTCATCGTTTGTGAGACTTTCATAAATAGGTTTTATTGCATCGAAGACTTGCTTCGGCAACGCAGTGTAGTCGTGTTTGAACGGCTTCAACTTCTTCTCGCCCTTTGCTTGTTGATATTTGCACCACGAGTCAGCACGTCGTGGACACTTGTGATGCTGCGGTTTCTCGTCGGTTGAAATCTTGCGATAGAGCGTAGCCCAAATGGCATCCTTCATTTTTTCAACCGAATCAGAGCTGTCACGAATAGCCTTGCCAAACTACACAGATAATTGGTCAATCAATTTAGCAGTCAGTTTCATTTACCGTGGAGTCCTTTATTATTTTTTTTACACGAACGTAGACGGGTGCCCATCCGTTTTTGAATATGACCAACACATTCTTTTTTCGTCACTACAGTTTCTCCAGAAGGAGCAGCTGTAACAATGCCAGAGTAAGTCTTTGAATCTCCATCCCCGACGTAATACAAAAATCTCACTCTAAGAATTTTCCACGAACGACGAAACATTTCGATTACAGCATCAACCTCCATCTTTCCCGCACTGCCTATATGATTCGCCGAACAAGTTTCTTTGTGTGTTTCATACCATTCTTTAAATTCTTCCGTGTCTTTTTTATCTTCCCAAACGTTACAAGCCTTACAGTAACAACTTTTTACAAATACGTCAAGAACTTTGCCCGTAAAATGTCCTATTAGCGATGTGATGCCAAACAGAGACGAAAATCCGCGTTTGTGCCACGTTCCATCACACGACACAATCAAATCAGTATTCTTACTTCCACTGGTAGTAGAATTCAAGTTTATCTCTTCTTTTGAAGCCTTCTTCATAAAAAATTGAGCCATATTTTTACTCGCTTCACAAATATGCTCCAGTAATATGTAGTACGTAGATTTAGCCAACCATGGCGGGAAGTCCATCAATGCGCAACATTTTTTTTCACCTTTATAACCAACGCCTATGACACGCATCGCTAATGCGAACTTTCGATTAATTTTAAAAGAATGGTCAATAAAATCGCATGACGGTATGTATTGAGGAGTACACTTATCACACACAATAGAAATTTTGAACCCAAGTCCACGTTCGCTTAATATACCAAATGATATTTTGCTGTTGCACTTTGCACATTTCACAAGACTCGTGATTGCCGAAAAAACGGTAAAAAAATTGATTATTCTGTAATCAACTGCATCCGTTTTTGGCACATGGTATTCATTCTGATCTGTCAATTTTTTTGCTGACGTACTCGCTTCGCCATCATCAGTCTCCGCAGTTTTTGGATTAAAATGCTGTTTCCTTTTTAAGGTTCAACGTTTCGAATCTAACTGCTTCTGAAACAGTATTTCGAACTACAAAGGTTTTTCTTATTTTCTATATATCCCTCCTTAAAGGAGTAAAATAAAACCATTTTTTGAACTTAAATGAAAAGTATGGTTCGAGCTATTTGAGATAAATCAGAATTTTTTATATAGTAAAACAAGCGATAACGATTTTGAGGGATTTATATTACTTGGCGTTTTTTCTTACATTTTGAAAAAAGTTTTTAAATGAGATTTTAGATGTTTTTGAAAGCAAAATTTCAATATATCTGAACAAACTAGACGTCTACAATTTCAAACTCGTTTAAAACATAACCTTTATTACTGAACATTTTTTAAAAGAAATTAATACAACTTGTTTTTTTTTCTTTTTACGTCTTTGTTTACAATAAAGAATTCACAATATGCTAATTTATGAGAAGATTAATTTCAAATTACTAAAAGTATAGGAAATACAGAGGGGTTACAACTTCTAACATCCATTTTTTTAAACAAAAAAGGTTTAAAGAATGGAACCTTTTACTATGAGAGGGTATGTGTGTTATTATTCAATAATAAATTGACAAACGAATAAAAGACAATTCCCTTTTAAAAACAAAAATAATTTTTTTTATTGAAAAGAAGTTAAATTATTTTCTTTGTACAAATTCTCACTTTACACGGGCGAAAATACCCGCAAATGTCCAAAAACGATTTTTTTTACCGAGTAAGCGAAATAATAGTAGCCTAAAACAAGAATGGTTTTCCTTCAATATGTTTTTGCTAAATTCAAAACTTTCATCATTCGGGCTACAGGGCAAAAATCGGGACAACTTTACGCTTAGCATTCTTTATGTGGACACTATCAACTGGGAAAAAATGCCCAGGCATAATATTCGCGATAGCTATCCGCATAGATGTCGTAACTTTTATAATTTAAAGGATAAACAGCATTTTTGACATTTTTCAACTGCACATCTCACAGAAGACAAATTAATTAAAAATTGATTTTTTTCTTACCTTGAAGAGCATACTTTTAGCTGTCCATACTGCCCTTTAAATTCGTGTACGATGATTGGTTTATGAGTTATTGATTATTCAAGTCAAAAGTGTCATTTAACTTTGATCATGTAATTTATATGTACTTGTTTCAAAGTTCAAAATAGAAAGGGTGATCCAAGGAAAATACGTCTGATGGCGTCATTAATCAAACAAATTTTTCCTTATCTGTTCACCTTTTCGAAACAAAAACCAGATATTTTCCTTTGCGACGCTTCTCTTGATTTATTAATAACAAAAGAGCAAATAATTATTTTAAGTGGAAGCTTGAAATCTAGAGATGCTAACCTTTTGAAATGCTTTTTGAAATTTTCTCCTATGATGATTTTTCGCGGAGATGGAGCAATTTGAAAATCACTGAAAAATGTTCACAATTCTTTTGTTCTCTTGATCTTTGTGATCCCAACTCCATGACGCTGAAGTTTGCATCGTTGGAATGGAACGAAAATGAATTCTTAATTGCTCAAACTTTTTTTGGAACGAAAATGAATTCTTCTCAAACGCTAAAACGTTTTTTGGAACTAAAATGAATTGTTCTTAAATGTTCAAACTTTTTTTGGATCGAAAATGAATTCTTCTTGAATGCTCGAACTATTTTTGATCGGTGCAGGCTGTGAAAATGCTTCAAACGTTTTTACACACTCTGTTAGAAATTCACTATCGCAACTTACAAAAAGAAGACGCTCCTTAATAATACAAACAGAGAAATGGAAAATATAAATACATGCAACTCGATCGTACTTGAAATATTCTCGTAGTCAAGTTCAGGTCTCTCACTCTTACAGTCTCACAATTCAATTTTTGTTCAAAGCATTCAAATCACTCAATAATTTTCCACCTTTTAGGCCCAAACATTACAGATGCGTTACAGAACTATGTGAACAAGCTCGGCATCAGTTGTTCTATGAATATTCGTTAAGACACAAATGGATTAAGACGGAATGACACCTCGTCGCGGTCGGTATGGTAGAACACTTATAGATACCCAAAAATCTTTGAAACGGCTCTTCAGATCCCGTCGAAACTTTGCCAAACGACGTCAAATAGATAGACGAACAGCTGTCTGCCCCTCAAATTTTCTGAATTTAAGAAAAAAAACGTAGATTGGCTTATGATAAGTCAATCTACATTTTTTTCTCAAATTCAGAAAATTTGAGGGGCAGACAGCTGTTCGTCTATCTATTTGACGTCGTTTGGCAAAGTTTCAACGGGATCTGAAGAGCCGTTTCAGAGATTCCGTCTTAACTTGAGTGAGCGCTTATAACTATGTATACGGTGAGTGCGAAAGCTGCACTTTGTAGTCTTTCTGCGCTTTTCGAGAGACACAAGCTTTTTGCAGATACTCCTGAACCGCACGCAAATTTCTCTACCGTATACTCCAAAGAAACTGTTCGCATTTACAAACTGGGAAAACCTCAGCTTTTGTTGTAGTAGCAATAGTGCCCAGGCGAAGAACTACAAGGGTTGAAAGCAATGATTCGTTAGACTTTCTCCGCTTCTCCACGTGAAGACCTCTGAGTACCATTTCACACTTTCTTTAGAGGGATTCAGTGAATCATCACAACATATCTCTCGCCGCTAAACAAAATGCCAAGTTTCATAAACAGTCGGGCAAGTTATTCAAACTTCCACAGAATGTGAGAATTGTCATCTTGTTCAGTGGCGAGAGAAATATTCTGATGATTCAAGTTATGAAATGTTAGTCAGAGTTTTTCACATGAACAGTACTATGGAGAAAGTCTAACAAAACATTGTTTTCATCACTTGTAGTTCTTCGCATGGACAATATTGTGAGTACAGCGAGAGGTGAGGTTTTCCAAATTCTTATACCCGAACAAAGTTTTTTCAGTTGACATCGGGTAGAAATGGTTTTGCGACACAAAAGTATCCCAAAAGAGCTTTCGTCTCTTGCAAAGCACAGAGAGCACACTGCGAAGGCCAGCTTTCGCAATCATTGTACACACAGTTAAAAGCACTGACGCAAGGCAATTCATTAATGTTCACGACACTATACATAATTCTCTTAAGCAGTTATGTGCATTTATAGAAAAACTGTTGCCAAGCTTGTTCACGTTGTTCTATGATGAATGCACAATGTTTGGACGAAGCAGGTATGTGACGATTTTTTCTTACCTCTATCCGATGCTAGGAGATTTCATGTGTTTGACCTTTATTTTTTGCATTATCTCGCAAATCGATTACTGCCGTGTCCATAAAGTCAGAGAATTTTCTGAGGTCTGAATCTGCGATGTAAAGAACCTCCGTCAAATTTATTTTTGGCTCTGAAAAGAGCCGTTTGTTTTTTTTTTTGGTTCGAGGTTACAACCTTCATCAAATTAGTATGGCACTATAAAGGGCCATTTTTTAAAAACTTCTTTACACTTCTAAGTTTTCTTAAGATAAAATAAAATTTATATTTTCTTGCACAGCCAACCCTGCTAGGGGTTAAGCTTTCAGATCACGGTAAGCCCCTGGCACGCAGCTCATTGGCTAGTCTCTCGATGACGCCAGCCGCTACATGGTACTGACAGTACTCCGCGCCGACCCATCAGCCCCATCAGCCTGTTAACCTGTCATGGCCTTCAAGGCCGGCGGGGGATTCGGGCAAGGGAGTAGAGGTGCGGAAGCATGGCAACGCAGCGCAGTGCGAACTAACTACGGTGCATAGAACGAAGAGAGGTTCCCTATAGGAAATCATAGGAGTATCAGGGGGCTGGTCACGGTACACATTAAGGCCCGATTACACAACTCTCAGTTAACCGAGTTAACCGACGTTTAAGGGCGACTGGACCAATCAGAACCACGCTGAGCTGGCTAAACTCCGGTTAACTCGGTTAACCGAGAGACCGGTTCCGAGAGTTGTGGAACCGGGTCTAAAACAAAAAAGCTAGTAGCAGGCGATGGTACTCGAAAGCGCTGCGTTCGTCCGGATGTGGCGCTCTCGCGGCTACGCAAAGCTTCGCAAATTCGTCTTCTGCGGATGTTGACAGGCAAATGTTAATCAACCCTAATAAGGGCGTATGTTTCATGTTTATCACATAGCTGAAAGACTTTATTGGATTCGGAAAACCCACCGAGGGCGGACAAATTTCTAGTCGTGAATTCGCTCGGAAATTCGGTGAATATTATGAGGTCAAGGGGATTGAGTACACGGATCGAAAAATGACCCAAACAAAATCGATAGGAAAAAATCATATTACATGGGTAAAATGTCATTAGATTTCCGATTTGTCGCTGCGTTTTCGCGTTATGTCGATTGAAAGTTAAAAGTCTTCTGCTAAAAGCCCAACTTACTGTATAAAGAGGCGCGGCGAGTTCGTCAGTCGGTCAGCGGCGTCGAGATCGGTGGCGTCGATTTATTTATTTATTACTTGGCGTCAAGACGCTTCCGCATCTATTGATATAAACGGCGATTGCATTACTTTTCGAACCATTTTTTTCTTCTATTGGACATCTAATTGTTAGGATCTATGGTAGAAAAAAATAATCTCTTATCTCTTCAATCAAATTGATTTGATGCTCTGAAAAAGACTTGGGTTGACTAAATCCGTCATTTGGTCATATGCCAACGAATTATCTATTGAACAAATGGAATATTAGGTCATTTGAGGAGTTTGCATAAGCTTAATATTTCGAAAATACGATTTTTGTATTTCATCGTTTTAAAGCCTAGGGTCTTAACGTTAATTTTCAATGGAGATTTTGTAAAAGTTTCCAAAATTGACCAAGTCATAACGATTATTGTGAAGGATCAAATCGCCTACTGGGCTATGACGAACCGCCCCCTGCGACTTATTCTTTTGCGTTTTTCTCGAAACTATGTTTTATAAAACAATGTAAGTCGTATCTCAAAATCTATTCGTTCAATTCACTTTCAATTCTAGCAGAGCATGGTTGATAACGTTTTATATCTAATGACCGGACAATTTTTCAAATATGTTTATCCATTTGTTAATAACAAATTATTGAGGTTGTTTTTTGCTCAAACATCGAGCTTGCCCTTTTTGCATTTTTTCAAATTTGACTAAAGTATCTGGCCATACGCAAGTTTTATTATTATACTAAAAGTACACTTTTTTTATTTTTCACTTCGGATCACCCTAGTTGCTGAAAACCACCGACACCGATCGGCCATACCGAAACGGTGGCATTTTGGTTAAAAAAAAAACTTTCTTGTTTATCAATACCTTTTAATTAAAGAAAAAATGTAAATTTGGCAAGACTATTTATTAATTGTGTGTAAAATCCCTACCTCATCGGTACAGCACTCTGATCAGGAAAAAAAATTGAAAACCGATCTGCCGTTTTTGGGTCGGACCCTTTTTGGGTCTGCCCATGCAGACTCATTGAGAATTATTTATTCCATTGAACTAACGGATACTCGAAATAGTTGAATGTTTTAGCGTTTCTTCTTGATCTTTCGTTGGACACCTTTGAACGAACAATTACGTCCGCCAAAGTGATTTATTTTCGCTGCGAGAAAAAAAAGATCATTATCAATTTAAACTCTTCGACATAGTGCCGTAACAGCGCTGATAATTTTTTACGAGTTTCCATAGAAAACTCGCTCTTCAAGCTCGAGTAATCCAGCAACTACTTCATATTTCTCAAACGCGATGTTAAATTTCCTTCGAAAAACCGACAATAATCTTCACCAAGTTGAAGCTTTGTACACGGCGGCCAAATACATTTTACCTAAATAATTCGGTGCATACAGTCAAACCAACAAACCGAGCCAAACACACATCTCGTCCGAATGAAAACACGCAGGCGATTCTCCATGGAGCTATTTCTCAAGGGAACATTTAATTTCCGAATGCTGGAATCCCTCAGACGGAATCGCAACGAGATATACTGTTGATCCCAGGCTGTGTAAAGGGTTGAAAAATAATCGGGAAGACGGATAAAAGTCCGTGGAGTATGCGGAAGAAAACAGAATGGACGAGAGAAAGAAGAGAAAGAGACGAACAGGACGAGAAAAAGGAAAGAGAAGAAAAGAGAGAGAAAGAAATGAAGAAGGACACAGGGGGCCAGGATAAACGTTGGAGCGCTTAGGACAAGGAGTTTCTCAACAGCCCCTCCCACACATCGCTCGGGAGGGAGTAAAGAGTCGGCAACTGCCGACACGGACATAAAGGGAAGATGGATCGAAGTTTCCGTCGTGCCAACGTGACAAATGGTAGCGTCTCAAGGGTGGAAAGGTTGCTTCAAATCGAACCCTATCTGTCTCCCTCTCTTTCTCTCTCACTTGGTGTGGATATCTCTTCCTTGCGGGAAAGCCCAGAAAATTTTCATAATAAAAATAAGCAAAAACGAAAAGATTCGTGGATACCCGCGACTCCATTGTACTCTCCTAAGTCTGGATATATATCGCGCGCGCCAAAGACGCGACAATCCTCTACACTCGCTACATATTTTCTTCTGCGTTGCACACTCGTGCCTTCCGCGGTCCGAACTATTTCGGGAAGCGGGGGAGCGCACAAAGACCTCGTTATCGCTTCGGCCCTGGAAAAAGTTTGGCAATTCAGATTTCTGATTACACTCCCCCGTGTTCTCTTCTCATCGCGCTTTCAGCCCTCCTCTCTCTCTCACTCTTTCTCCTTTTTTATTTATATTATTTTGTTACTCTAATCGCTACTATTATTTCTAAATAATGGTAGTGCATCTTCATTATATTTTCAAACTGGCTTTCTGTTCCGCGTTCATTCATTTTTCATTCTGCTCTGCATTTTTTTTCGAATGCCTCACATTACGACCAAGATATTATAAAGCCAACCTCACCTGATAAAATATTTTCCTTTGTCGCTCGAATCCTTGCACCGGTAGATGTGTTCCATGCGAGAAGTTTCCCCCATACCCAACATGATGCAAATCATACAATGTTCGCAAAATCGCACTTGGATTAATGTCAGCATATTTGTATAAAAATGTAATTTCATAGACTGCCGCGTCCCGAGAATCGAAGATTTTTGTATATTGTTTTTCAAGAACCGTCCTTTAAACTCGCCGGATGTTCTGAAAGCCAATATTATATAGACTGAACGGATTTAACCCGCAAATGCAATTTGTATGAAATACGAAACATTATTTTATATTGTGTGTAGAATGAAAAATACATTTGGCACGCACGAATTGGCTATATGGCGATGTCCCTTTTGTATTGCTCCACGGAAAAAAGCAGTCTTGTGATTGAGTTGCCATTTTTTGCACTGTACGACATAACCTCAAAATCGGACGATATTTTTCCAAGAAGTGAAGATTCAACTTTTCATCGGTAGACGTTGCAGAAACATTTAACTGACGTGGTTCGAAAAAATTAAAATGTTATAGATAAATACGTAGTTTTGCTGTTGTACTTATAGTTTTGGAAAAAATCGGGACCTTCGCGAACAACTGTTTTTTTCTTCGGTAAAAATGATACCAGTACTTGTCTGTTTTAAGGGGCTATTCCAGTGTGAACGCTTGTTGTGAGCGAATGTTTGGAAAAATTCAGAATATATTTAGCTATATTCGACTTATATTACATAGTTTTTTCATAAAAAAATATTGCGATCCAAGCGATTTGTGCGCTGCCTTCGGAGGCATAAATAACAACTTCCTCCACTGCTGACATGATTCCGGCCGATTGAGTAGCTGAAACCGAAAGAGAAAAAAAAAGGTTAAACTGGAAGGTATTTCCTGTACAATGACGTAGGATTTTTGAAAAATATCAAAATCTAACAAAATGGAGTAGTTATTAAAAAGTGTGATTCTTTGTCTATGAAATGGTGGTTTTTCTTCAATGCCAAATCGTCAATTTTCAGCGAATCAGAAATATCCGACGTCATTGTGGTGTAAATATTTTCAAGAGTACTCAGTTATATAATTAGTAGATAATTTCTCTCTGAGTTACAGTGTCAGCAAATTTGAAAAATCCCATTTCGAGAAAAACGCGTCTAAAGATTCAACTATCGATTTTTGCAAAATAAAATGATATGAGATACGGCCTTGAAATGTTTACAGGATATTTTTGAAAGTATAAACTGTCGAAAAAGGCAACAAAAATCGATTTTTTTTAAAGTGTCACATTTGTATAGCCCTTAAAAAACTTTGAAAAACTGTTTGTTGTTGTTTTTTTTTAATTATGTTTTCCTTCAATTTTGAGCATATTTCCATCACATATTTTTATCACTGAAAATAAAAATTCGTGTATGTACGGATTGAAATTGATTTTCCCCACCAACCCACCCACCCACCCACCCACCCACCCCCCCCCACACACACACACACACACAGACATATATAAGAAGTAGATATACGAAGGAGATGAGTATTGTGCATCTCGATGTTCAGGGTGGCCCGACCAAGTTTGTCGCCCTCTGGGACATTCTGTGGTTCCTTGACTTACCGACCAGTATTTGCCGCGTCCCTCAACTACCTCGACCAGACATTGCGACCGTGTGTTCTTCTAACTCTCTCTCACTCTCACTCTCTCCCACACCAACTCTACCTCTCTGCTTCCGACTGTGTCGCTTTGGTTCCCGAGAAACCAAAAGTAGGGTGAGAGTAAGGAGGTGATGGGGACGAAAAGGGAGCGAGAGGGAGAGAGACTGTAATATCAAGGTACACGAGCAGCGAACTTCATAACCCTGCCGCGTATCCTCTCCCGCGAAAACAAAACTTTACGCAGGATATCTTGATGCAATGAAAATTCCGGAAGTATATATGTGTCTATATAAATATATAAAATTTACAAATATATCTAACGTCTATACAAATATAAATAAAAATAAATATAAGACTGCAACTGTTGGATGGGCTGTCGGGTTTCCGTCCCGGTCGTACTTCGAGTTAAGCAGCCTTGTGCATGGCCGATACTCGGAGCGTTGACCGCTTAGCCGTGCATCGGCTGGTACACCAACCGGTCAATGGAAGGCCAACACTTGGAAGGCCTTGGTACAGATATATATGAGTGTCGAACTGTGCAACAGTGCATTAGAAGTATATGGGGCCGCCCATGCCGGTACGGGTTTCCCACAGATTCCCCATCACTCGGCAATGCAGTACAGTGTAACTTACCGCGGCTGTGGACACAACGGAAACGAGGCTAGATTATGGAAGTGCGATTACGGAGTGATAGGAAAACGTTCAATTGAGAATGGTAATACGTAAAAACCCGTGAGGGCATATACATTGGAACTCAGGCAATAAAATATAAATGAATATGAACTATTGAAAAAATATATATGTTTATTTAGTAAACAAGTTGGGTTTGTAGGTTGGTTTTTTCGGATTATTGATTCTACTTATTTTCTTTCCAATTGTTCGTATATGATTTGGCGGACGGATTATTATAAAAGATAATATATATATATACATTATATTATATATTGTATGAAAAATAGTAAAAAATAATGATATTCAATAAATAAAAGGTAAACGTGTCCTCCAGCTTGGCCCTTGTGTGGCATTTTTTGTTAACATTTCCAACTAGAGTAGGAATTTTTACAATTTTTTTTTGACGATCCTGTTTGGGGCCAGGGCAAAATTCCATCGGCACAACAACATGGGCTCGGGGGGTGAATGATGAAAAACCGAGGGTAAATCGCATATATAAGCGATATATATGCGAGGCATACACACATGCATATTCGTGTGTATATGCATAAAATATATGGAGGTGTCCTGTGTCATTTGGGGACCATATCATCCCTTTTCGCATCCCTGATTGAACCACCCCCTCCCCCCTCGTCCGTATACAGCAATTCCACCCGTTTAATGGCCTGTCGGTTTCACGCTCGGATTCACACTAGAATTTCTCTCTCTTTCTCTCTCTCTCTCTCTCTCTCTCTCTCTCTCTCTCTCTCTCCATCCATATATATATAACCGACCTCGTGAATCAGGTTGCCCTCGAGCCAATCTCCACATGCATACGGGTAGGGGCGGTGGAAAGGCGAACGGGGCCGGGAGGGAAGGGGCAGAGGCATACATCACACTCCCAAAACACGGATGCCATCGAACCTGTCCGATTAAACTTCGCATCGACCAAAATCACAGCCACCCGCCTATAATTGCCGTATATACGTGTATGTATACACACACATATATATATGTATATGTGTTGCAGAAAAATCTATATATAGATTATATATATATATATATATATATATATATATATATATATATATATATATATATATATATATATATATATATATATATATATATATATATATATACTTAATGTGTTGCAGAAAAAATCAGTACTCATTTTTTTTATTGCCATTGCAAAAAATATTAATATATTATTTTTAAAAACACGCGTCGAATGAGCCCCATATGGCTGAACTCAGAAACATGGAGCACACCTTTCGCTAGCAATTTCGTCAATTTTTGTTAAAATGATGAATGTATTTTTCTAACGAAAATTATATTTTATTACTTCCCCACACATTTTGCAACTATTATTTTTATTGAAGACGTAAAAGAATCCACGAATACTGGAAATAGCTTTGGCGGTTTCGCAACTGATCTACAAGGCTCGTTTTTCTGGGAACTTTTTTATTACAATATACTAATATTTTGTGCTGGGTTCTCGAAGAAAAATATTATAGATTTTTTGCACCAGACTTATATATGCTGTTACGCCCCGGCGTTTTTACTTTTAACTTTTGACTTTTGTTAATTATCAGAAATTAACGGGGATAGAAGCCTACTGTCATAGCGACTTTAATTATTCTTCACTTACCTTTTGATGTGGTCCCTGGTTCCATTTCTTTAATTTCTCTGAAGGGATGTCGCGTTTAGTAGGGCGCGCTGTTTTATCGGAGGGTGCTAAGGCACCTTTTAGGCAAGCAAAGTTTATTTCGACGGTCCTTCCCAAAAGTCAGGAGTCAACCGTAGTCCAACGGATAAGTCCGTTGGACTACGGTTGACTCCTGACGTTGTTTGGGAAGGACCGTCGAAATAAACTTTGCTCACAGGGTTTTGGTTTTCACAAATAACAAAACTATATTCCACGATTATTAATAATTACTTCACAACAAAATTTTGATTCTATGCCGAACCACCTTCCAACCCAAGACTCCTCGGAGACTTGAGACTCATAAAGTATATTTGTGAATATCTTACAGAGCACATTCATACACGTTATCGAGCAGTAGTTGTCTCTGCACGGTGGCTGTATCCGGACGGAACAGATACCCCGTTTTGGGGAGTAGCATCTTCCTTCCTTTTGTCAATCACGCCAGGATTGGCACCATCCCATCAATGGACGAGAAGAAAATGCGGGCGTGTTGGGTATGGGTGCACGTGAATTTCTTCCACCAGAAGATGTTAATCCCATCCCGCCCAGAAGGGGGGTGGTTCTTCATGGTGCTGTCACATCTGGAAGGGATGCGAGCATCATCCGTTTGTTTCCCTCTTTGTTGCCTACGCCTAGCGCAATAGCACGGGATGAGCGTAAAAATGGGTAGTGCGTGGGAAAAATAGAATAAAGGAATTGACGCAATATTTCGGTATTGAGGAATAATTCGACAGAATTGGTGTACGATCCACACTATGATATTTATTATAAGATTACTAGATGGGTTAAAGGCCTACGATGAATGATATAGAAAAGAAAAAGGTACGGTTAGCTGACATTGGTTGTGTTTGACGCTCGGTCGCTCGGTCGCTCGGTCGCTCGCTCGCGTGAATGTTTGTTGTCGCTCGCGTTACAAGGGCCTTCGCTCTTGGCCTGGTGCGCTCTCTGGTACAATTGCTGGTAAGACGCTCGTAGGATTTTACGCTGGTCGTGTGTATACTCGACGTGTTTACTACGACGGGCACGCCGCGTAGATATAAATATGAACGGCGCGCAAGGTCGATGAATTGAGATTGAAATTCACGGACCGGTGATAGAAATTATACAAGTGTAAAGCAAAACTTTTGTGACTCGAAAAATGAAGACTGTTCGTATGAACGTTCATTGGAAATATTCGTAGGCTTCTGAATGACGAATTCATATGAGGAGTGATTCGGTTGACGGAAATATTGGTTGACGGAAGGCTGAGATTGAGACTCTATAGAAGAACTTGATTTGATGGTGGTTGCCGGGAGACTAGGATAGAGACTCGATAGAAGAACTTGGTTCGATGGAAGTTGACGGGAGACTGGCTTCAGGAAGGAATTCTTTGTCGATATAAAAATTAGGAGGGATTCAATAGTGGAAGACGGAACCTTAGGGAGCGTGCGGTTGTGGTCATCTAGTTCTGCAGGGATTGGACCATTGGTCGTGAATAAATCGGTTGATTACCGTGATTGGTCGCGGTATGGTGTGCGAATACTTTACCGATTCGTTAGTCACATGCGTGGCCTTATTCCAGGGCATCGGTCCTGAATAATATGCGTACGCAGAGGAGACCTTTGTCCCGTGTTTCGGCGAAAAAGCGCATGGGATATAGAGTTCGATATCTGAGACCTAAGCATTCGCATGGTTTGTGTTATGTTAATTTATGGCAATGGTGGCTTCTCATATCGAGAGGTTTATATATTGGACTACGCTGCAAGACCAGATGTCTTATTTTATAGTCGAAGTTATAAATTCGCCGGAGCTGTCTAGGCTATGTTATGATGAAGTGATCTCTTGGTCACCATGCGGATGGGACGGCGTAGAGTTTTTGGCGTCTGATGATCGAGCTGATGGTTGGTTTTTTGTTCGACAGCTCTTCTTGGAATATATGCCTGGGATCGTGTTCTCGTTGACAGCCAATGGGATAGGAAAAGTCGATGACTATGGCGATGCTGCTATCGTGTATTGTAACGAGTGACCCCTAGTTACATTATGAGGATAATTATGAGGTAAATTTATGAGGATTCGGGGCACGATAAGGGAGTAAATTAATGTAAACCTTTTATGTCTCAATAAATAAACGAAGATTTATTCATATTTCGCTTCATTTTATGTTACAAACAAATTTTGAATCGCCCTGTATCTGGGTTTCGCGCGCTCGGTCGGTTTGGCGGTCGCGGCTCTCGCGTACCGGGGAGGCGGGGCCTACTACGTCTTCGGAATTTCGCGAGTCTCCGTTGCTCGGGTAACGAGTCACTCCTTTTCTATAATGGCCGCCGTTTCGTGTTTGTGTACGTTTGTTGTATGTACATCTTTGACTTGTATGTATTCGAAATTTTAAATGCTCCAATTGTGTGTGCTTATGTGTGTCGCGCGGTCTTCGCGATTTCGCCGGTTCGGCCTTGCTCGGCCACTACCCCTTTTGTTGTTGTTGTTCCTTCTCTCTCTCTCTCTCGTTACATGTTTTCATCTAGGCTTCCAGCTGGCTGTCAGCTTTAATATTCTGACATTTATCAACGCGGGATGCTTCGAGTTTCGTGATTCTATGCTTTCTCCTTTAAATTACCGAATTTTCTCCTTCGAATATCTGCGAGATTCGTGATTTTCTTCTTTTCTCTGATTATCGCACTTTTTCTAATCGGATGGTGCCTATACTCTCCTTTCTGTACTTGCTCTTCTTTGCCACTTTCCTTGTTCAGTCGCCTTCCTTGCCTTTCGGGCTCGGACATGCGCTTATTTCATTACTAATGGCAGAGTCCACGTTCCATAGTCATAAAAGCTTGGCACCTCCGCTCGAGACTCGTGTGAAAATCATTTGAAAAAAGATTTCCAAAAATTCTCTTTTTACCTTCTCTTTTATTGTTTCGGCTCCTTTCCTCAACGGTCACTTTCCCCGCTGCAATCAGTGGGTACTTGCGTCCGGTACTAAGGCCTTCACAATAAAAGAGATTCTCAAATTTATTGTGCTCACTTGCTTCATTTTGTCCAATGCTTTCCCTAGTTCGATACTTTCCACGCTTAAAAAGCCTGTACTAATATCTCGTTTCGGTACTCGCTTTGAAGCTGACTTGAAACAAGTAGGCCTTCCCTCTCTCGAGGCGGCCCTTATATACCCCTTATTTCCCGCGCTTTTCTTCCACTTCCCAAGCATCCTTTGTTAAATAAATGTTGCTTCAATACTTACTCATCTTTTCTTTTCTTTATGTCTCTATCTTTCCCGCGTTCCGAGGGATGGCGCCACTTGGCCCTTTTCTCGGTCTTTTCTTTTCCCGAATACCCCTGGAGGCAGTGACCGCGCTTGTCAACATCGCTGTTTCGAATAAGTGGTGGGGGGATTCACGCCTGAGACGGACCTATACGTCTCAGTATATATCGATGTGGATTAAATATGCGTTCGGAACGTACGCACGTTCCTTTTTATGCTGTTACACGTCTTATTCTTAGGTTTATACATGTATACTAATAAGCTTATAACGGCAAATGAGGATATTGGGAATAACCGAGAGAAAGCACATTCGCTAAGATGTACCAGTACTCAGCGCCCTGTCCACCTCACCCCACATGACTAAAATACAATCGCCACGCTGATTCAGACAAAACGCGTCGAACCACCCCAGAGATGCAGTGCTTTCATCAAAATGACTTTCCTCACTATACAGTTCTCCCTAAAACCGCTCCACCTGAACAGCTGTTGGTGCTTTGTCGAGGACAGGCTCAGGTGATCTTCCTTTCGCGACACGTTCACTTCGGCCGGGGCCGTAAGCTCAATAACGTATATCATCTTGTCGACGAAATCGAAGAGGATAACATCAGGCTTACTCGCTTGAAGCGGCCCAATAGTCGCGAAAGAGATCGTTATTATATTTTTTTGTTATAATAGACTTTATTGCTCCGGGCAACGCACTTCCTCAGTTTGCACTGGGAAACATTCACCTACCTCCGGGGGTTAGGCTCGGTCTTAACCTAGACCGGAACAATAACGCTGGGCGGCACTCGAGGGTTCCGACATCACCTCGGCCGCCGCCCAGTTAAAAAGTCGCGCGAGAATTCCAATGTATCGCTCTGCGATAGCCGCTCCCTCAAGCCAGAGGGTTAGCGGCTACCGCAGTCCACAATCGTGTTGCCTGATTAAACGGAGGGACCCAAGTATGACCGCCTTCTGCATCCGACTCGCCAGCAACCGGACACCGGGTTTGCAAACCGGTATGCTAGCGAGGCCCGATACAAAAGACTCTTTCATCCCCCCTAGCGCGCCGATGATGAGGACAACGAGAGTTACCCTGAATCCTCGGTGCAAACGACCTAGCTCGGCCCGGAGAGGCTGATACTTGAGCCGGTTCTCCTCTTCCTTTCGCTACACGTTCACTTCGGCCGGAACCGAGAACTCAATGACGTATATCGTCTTGTCGTCAAAATCAAAGAGGGCAACATGAGGCTTAGTCGCTTGAAGCGGCCCGATAGTCGCGAATGAGAAGTTCTAATAAATCTTGCACCTCTCGCCCACGACAATGGACTCAATATCTCCTGGTAAATAAGGCGGCACGGGCTCCCGGTCTATCCCATATGAGTGCCGTAGATGGTAGTACAACACTCTTAGGGCCGCGTTATGGCGATAGATATAGCCGGAGACTGCATATACTGGGCAGGCCGACAGTAGATGCATCAGTGTCTCCGGCGATTGTTTGCATGCACGACACAAAGTGGTCGGCAGAGGCTGACCCAAAACGCGACTGCGATAGACCAGGGTGTTGATGACTCCGTCTTGGCAGGCGCAGATAAACCCTTCGGTTTCGGACATCAGTCCAGCTGACCGCAAGAAGGAAAAGTTCAGCTGGGTGGACAGCCCCTGTTCCTCGATGTGGTAAAAAAACACACCGTGCATGTGTCTGTCCACGTGTTGCCGAGTCAGGACATTCTGCTCGGCAGCCCTGATTACCCGCCGACGTCGGGACTTGGGCAACCGACCGACGGAGTCTATTGGCAAAGCGCCACGCCGGCGCCGGCGGAACTCGAAGCCGAGGATCTCTGCCGCACGATCTGCCGCCTTATAAAGAAAAGCACCCGCCCAATGAAGCTCATGCTGGTGCACAATCTCCAGAAGCGGGTCCGAGTTTGTTATAACATCGCTTGTTATTGCGAGGACCATGCGGTCATGAAGACACTCCAATCCCAAAAGCGCACGCCCGCCACTCTGACGCAGCATATAGAGGCGCGGGGTGGAAGATTGAGGGTGCAGACTCCGCTGGATATTCATTACTTTGCGTGTGCCGATGTCCAGCTGTTTAAGCTCGTCTGTATGCCATTTGATGACGCCAAAGGAGTAGAGCAGGACCGGGACAGCGAGTATATTGGTGGCAGTGATCTTATTTTTCCCAGACAGATCTGATTTCCAGATCCGTCTGAGACGCCGCCTATACTCGCTGCGGAGGGCCTCCTTGACACCCTCAGCGTCTTGTACAGAACGCTGATCGATGCCAAGGTACCGATAAGACCCTCCGCCGTCCAGGTGTTTGAAGACGCTCCCGTCCACCAGCCGAACATCAGCCGCGACACCCTCTGCTCTCCCTCTCCTGAGATGAAGAACAGCGCACTTGTCCAATCCGAAGTCCATTCCCGCCGCCCGCGTGTACGTCGCTACGATGTTCAAGAGGAGCTTAAGCCCCCCCTCCCCAGGAGCGTATAGCTTGAGGTCATCCATATAAAATAAATGGGTGATCCCTCGCCCACGCTCCCCGGGGGGCCCGCTTCGTACCCGCGTGCAGCCCGCAAGGCGATTGACAAGGGTAATAGTGAGATGCAAAATAGGAGGGGGCTGAGAGAATCTCCCTGGATAATCCCCCTCCTATACCCCACCGCTCCGGTCGACACGTTGCCTTCACTAGTCTTAACTATGAAGCGTGTCTTCCAGAGCGGCATGAGTTGCCTAATGCATCCCACCATGTAAGGACTCACCGAAAGGCGCTCGAGTAGGTGTATAATCAGTTTGTGACTGACAGTGTCGAACGCCTTACGGTAGTCTATCCAAGCGACTGAGAGGTTACGCTTGTGCTGGACCGCGTCTTGCGTGATGCAGCGGTCCACCAGCTTATTATTATTATTATTATTATTATTATTTATTTTAGTTATTATTATTATTTATTTTAGTTATTATTATTAGTTATTATTATTATTATTATTATTATTATTATTATTATTATTATTATTATAATATTATTATACGTGCACTCTATATCTCATTGAGTTCGAAAGGGGCCGTCAAGTAGTCACCATTACGCGTGATATTTATTGCGGGAGTGAATAACGGAAAACCTGGATCAGGCGTGTTGGGAAAATTAGATAAATGACGAGGTTTACTAAACGGAGAAACAATATACAGGGTGCGCCCGTAGAATCTTAACAACATTCGCCTCGAATGGATTTCGGCGGAATGGCGGGGGCCGGAGGGGGGGTAAATACGGACACACACGTCCGACTCCTAGCGAGGCCCCGCAAAGACTGACAAAGAGTCGAAGTGCTTTGTAGTAAAAGGGAATTCCCTGCCCCTCCCCCGCGAAGAGGGCGGCGGTCAGAGGAAGAGTGGAGGGTCCGATTTCTCAGAAATTGTTTTGAACATTTGTGGGTGGTGAGTCATCAGGCGTTTGCCGTGGCTTGGCAAGCCCCCCTGCCCCCCTCGCCGAGATGCGATAGTTTTGTTTATACATCGACGTGTTGAAACCCACGAATTGAGATGTTGAATGATGATTTTCCGAGAATTTGTCATCGGCGGAAGAGTGACATTTGATACCGTCAAAATGGCGGCGGGATTTCGTCAGATTTCTTTTCTATGAATTATATTTTTCAAACTTTTTCTGGCGGGCGGGGGGGGGGGGTGAGTCATCGGACGCGTGACATTTATCCACGCTCGGGCCCTTGTGCACTCAATGCAAGGGGGGGGGGGAGTACATAATCTTGCGAATCAAGAGCGCACACATGAGAAAGAACTACGTGCACACGAGTGAAACAATGGAGTTCATCAATAAAATTGCCGATTTCCTGCCGACGAAGAAGCTCAGCGAGTTGTCACCCGGGTCGGATTATATTATCACCATCATACGGGCGGTCAACACTAAATTTGGCAAAAAGCACGTTGTTGACATTCGCAACGAATTGAGCGTATTTATACCCGGAACGATCATCAAGAAGCTTGAGGCTGATTCGACAACATTAGAGAGCATGTTGGCAACAGCGCATAGAGGAGATATATGCATGGTCTATCGCGGCGGAAAATGTCAGAGCCTGAAATTCGCAAATTCAGCAACATTTCAGCTAATATTGGCAGCAGCGTACAAAAGAAATGTCTGCATAGCCTACATCGTTAGAAAGTTTACCGCATACATTGAGGGTCATGACAATCGAGAACAGCTAGCTCATATACTAAATATGAAGAATTATCTAGTCATGAAACGTTGGACGCAGACTCTGAAGACATGGATGCATAATGGATAATGAAGAATACTAGTAAAGTATTTCAAGAAAAAATCATCTTATGTTCAAGATTGAAAAGCACGAGAAAGAGCGCCCACCGTCTCGGTGTTTGGAACTTGATCTTATGTATACAAACTCGACGTTCGAACGCGTGCCGGCACACACACACAGACACACACACATACGCGCGCGCTCACGCATTTGCCCGTGTGAGGTTGTATAGAGATGTCCTTCTTAAATACATTTGTGAGCCATTCTGCATCGGTATTTCATTTCGAATCATCGAGCAGTCTGGACCATGGACGATTGCGATAAAATTATCGATAAGTTAAACGGTGCGAGGAACAGTTTTCTCTCACGTGGATAAGTGGCAAAAGTTCTGTGAGGTGCACGTCAAATTTTTGGGGCAATCGTTGAAAAAACCAGGGCTCACGATGCTCGCGATAAACTCAAGTGGGTCGGTCTCGAGTCGGCATTTAAAAATCGAATAAAGACACGCTCGATTGTGAATTTCGAGCACAAAGATGTGCAAAGTTTCCTCGAAGATGGGATGCGCGTGGTGGTTTCAAAACTAGACAAAATCGTGCGCAAGGAGGGAATCGTGAAGGTGAATGTGACCTTGGCGTGCATATTTCACCTCATGAAGGTGAATGAAATCATTGAGGAAAAGACGTTTCAAGCGACAAACACGGTCATTCTACCATCGAGCGATATTGTAGAGTGGTTCATCGAGTGCGTCCAAGCAAAACTCTCTGCCAAAATCGAGGACTTTCAGGAAAAAGAGTCGGGTTGGACGTTACACGAAATCTCCCATCTACTTGTGAACATTAACAAGTACGAACCACTGCGAGGGAGCTTATCGACCTACACGCGTCTCTCGAGGGATATACAAATGAAAGGGGCCGTCATCAATATTCAAAACAATGACCCCTATTGTTTTCTCTGGTCCGTCACACCAGCACTCTCTCGACCACCGAGGATGAATCCCCAACATACGAGCTCTTATCCTCATTATAGTGAGATCCTCAACTACGAAGGCCTGGATTTCCCGATGAATTTGTCACTGTTTGCAAAATTTGAGCAATTGAATGGCTTATCGATCCATGTGTATAAGATTGATGGTACGACAAATGAGGGCATTATTAAAATTGTGCCGATATATCTGAGTAAGCAAATGTCGGATTAACCAACGATTCATCTACTCATGATCAAAGCGGAAATCGACGAGGAGGAGAATGCCGTTCCTAAAGTGTATCATCATTACGCGTGGATCAAAAACATGTCGCGACTCTTGCGCAGGTGTCGAGGAAAGGACATCACCTGTGCATTTGCGACCGGTGTTTGTGTTACTTCAGCACAGAAGAAATATTGCAACGTCATAAAAAGGACTGCAGTAATGATTGTCGTGTTACTTTTCCCGAAGGTAAAAGTACAAAATTGAGATTCAAATGTTACCAGCAAAGGAGATAGTTCCATTTGTAATTTACGCAGATTTGGAATATTTTCTCGAACTGGTCACAGCACCACAGGCTAACACTGTAACTTATCAGAAGCATACCCCTCATACCATTGCCTACTATAGGCATTGCAATTTCAATGACCCTCTCTCGGAGTACAAGGCGTTTCGCGGAAAGAACTGTATCGAATGGTTCATGCGTGAATTAGAAGGACTGGCCAGCTCATTGCACGACATTTTCCAGACCATAGTACCAATGAAACCTTTGAGTAGCGACGAAAGTCGAAGTTTCAAGTTGGCTGAAAATTGTCACATTTGTGAAAAACCATTTGCGCCGACACACGTAAGAGTCCGAGATCATTGTCACTTTACGGCAATATTCCGCGGCTCCGCTCATTAAGATTGTAATTTGAATTACAAAATTGCCCACGTAGTGCCGATAGTTTTTCACATCTTGTCCGGATACGACGCACACTTTTTAATAGTAGCATTGGCTCGAACCTTCGAAGGATCCATGAGTCTATTGCCGATTAACAAGGAGAAATATATTTCATTTTTGAAGTGCGTCAAAGGTACACGCGTGCAGTATCGATTCATCGACTTTTTGAGGTTCATGCCGATTAGCATCGAAAAATTAGCATCGTATCTGAAAAATGATCAAAAAATAGTAATACGCAAGCATTGCGCTAATGTCAAGGAATTTGAAGTGTTGATGCGAAAAGGCGTTTTTCCCTATGGCTATGTGAACTCTCGGATGCAACTCGATAAGACGCATTTGCCTGCGAAAAATATTTTTTTCTCCCGCTTGAGTAATGAAAATATTTCGGCGGACGATCACGTGCACGCGTGCAAAGTTTGGACTGTCTTTAAGCTCAAAACTTTGGGTGAATATTCTGACTTGTATTTGAAAACTGACGTACTCCTACTGACAGACATTTTTGAGAATTTTCGACGAAATTGCACCGACACGTACGGCCTCCATCCATTGCACTATTTTACCGCACCCGGTCTATCGTTTGATGCGATGTTAAAATGTACCAGCGTAGAACTCGAACTCTTGCTCAACGTTGAAATGTTAATGTTCATCGAGAAAGGTATTCGCGGTGGTGTAGCGCAGTGCTGCAATGGGTACGGGAACGCGAATAATCGCTCCATGCGTGATAACTTTAATCCAAACGAGCCCGAGTCATAATGATATGTATGTATTACGATGTCAATAACCTGTATGGTGCAACCATTCGGCTCGTTCGCTTGGGTGGACAATTTCGGGGAACGTATCGAGGGTATTCCCGACGACGCCGAAATGGGCTACATTTTCGAAGTCGATTTGGTCGATTTGGAGTATCCTTAAGAGTTACACAACACCCACGAAGATTTGCCTGTGCCCCGATCACTACTCCCTCCTGGCAGCACTCAGCGGAAATTAACGACCACACTGCTTCGAATAGAAAAATACGTCATTCATTATAGAAATTTAAAGCAATGCTTGAAATTGGGATTGCGCTTCTTAAAAATTCACCGAGTGCTCAAATTCAAACAGCGCGCATGGCTGAAAAAATACATTGGTATAAATACGGAATTGAGAAAGGAATCGAACAATGACTTTGAGAAACATTTTTACAAATTTATGAACAATGTAGTCTTTGGCAAAACAATGGAGAATGTCACGAAAAATCGGGAAGTGCGACTAGTGACAAAGTGGAAGGGGCGGTGGGGGCCGAAGCGCAGTTTGCCAAGCCAACATTCCATAGCTGTCTCACATTTGACAATGACATAGTCATAATCGAGCTCAATCAAGCATGCGTCCTATTCAACAAGCCTATATACACCTGATTTTCCATACTCGATATCTCCAAGCTGTGTATTTATAATTTTTATTACAATTTCATGCGCGAAAGATTCAACGATCGAGCAAAACTATTATATACAGACACTGATTGGCTGATCTATCACATCAACGTGCCCGACATGTATGAAATGATGAAGCGTGATATTGACAATTTTGACACGTCCGATTATTCACCAAACAATCCGTACAATATGCCTTTGCGCAATTAGAAAGTATTAGGTCTAATGAAAGATGAGAATAACGTTCGAATTATGACGAAATTTGTGGGTGTTAGAGTGAAATTGTACTCATTCAAAATTCTCGACTGTGACGATGCGAAGAAGAGAGCTAAGGGTGTAAGGCGGTCAACCCTGAAATCCATCACATTCGACGACTTTAAAAATTGCTTGTATGCGCAAGGAAATCTTGTCCAGGCGCAACAATTGATCATGAGTAAAAAACACATTGTACATACGGCAACGCAACAGAAAATTGCTCTCAGCTGGACAGATGACAAAAGAGTCCCAATCCCAGATTCCACGGACACTCTTCCATGGGGTTATGCTTCTGATGATACGGAACATTAAAAAATAAAATGGTGAAAATCATCTTGTGTTCAATCATCAGAGAGAGGGAGGAGGGGGAGGAGATAGAGAGAGAGAGAGAGAGAGAGAGAGAGAGAGAGAGAGAGAGAGAGAGAGAGAGAGAGAGAGAGAGAGAGAGAGAGAGAGAGAGAGAGAGAGAGGGAGAGTGGGAGAGAGAGAGAGAGAGAGGAGAGGGGGAGAGAGAGAGACCTGCTACACAGCGCTGATCACACACACGCGAAAACGAATACTATACGAAAGAATAGAAAAAGAGAGAGAGAGAGAGAGAGAGAGAGAGAGAGAGAGAGAGAGAGAGAGAGGAGAGAGAGAGAGAGAGAGAGAGAGAGAGAGAGAGAGAGAGAGAGAGAGAGAGAGAGAGAGAGAGTGAGAGCACACGAATTTGATTTCGATTTCTTTAATGTCGATTACCTCAATATTTTCAAGAAGAATATAGCTTGACAACATTTCTTTCGGTTATCATTCTAAACTCAATTTAGATTTTTTATTTTTCATGTCGATTCCTGATTTTTTATTCTGATTTCGATTTCGGTTCACCAAATACGAACGAGCGAACGAACGCATCGAAGGATCGAAAGAACGCAACGAATGCATGAATGAACAAGTGCAGCGATTGAACGAACGATCGAGCGAACGCAACGGGTTAACAAACGAACGATCGAACGAACAAACGAACGAACGAATGTATCGAAGGACAGCTTACTTCTTTCGTTTTCTTAATATACGATCGATCTTTTCCATTTTTTTCGATGCATAGTTTTGTATCAACAAAAATCAAGCGTTTTCTTTTGTTCAGTTCTCAGCATCACGGAATGCAGCGTAGATTAATTTTATATATATATATCTATATCTCAGACAAATCCACACGCGCTATACCTACAGACAATATTCATGTTCTGGAAATATCGTATACTGACAATCGCATAGCCTCAGAGGAACCCTTAGCTTTTACATTCTTACCCTTCGCGGCTTCAATGGGAAAATCCGCGGCACGGCGTCTGGCGACCAAGTGTTGGATTGCTAGATCGCTTTACTGTCGAAAAATCCAAGGTACGGCGTCTGGCGACCAAATGTTTTATGACGGATTGACCGTCAGGGTTTTTTTGCGCGAACCTCCGAGTGAGCACTGCATCCCAACGCTTCGTGCTTACCTGCGGGGGACGCGACCCCTTTCAGCCAATGAATATTTGCAAAATCTCGTAATGTAAGGGTCAACCAATGAGGAATGCGTGATACAAACTCTCGGGGCCATCTTTACCTCCCTCCAACGAGAGAGCTAAAAGTTCGAGAGTTTGCATTTTCTATATAGTTCAAATCAGTCTTAACTCAACAAGCGCGACAGACACAACTAGCTGCTCGCCTACAAAACCTTTTAACTTCGACACGGACAAGAACTCATCTTGATCCCTGACTCGAACGAACACATCACACGATCCAAACTACTAATTATTTTGTACAACCATTTGTCATCAGCAATAGTTTTTGTTTTCTTCTTGTTATTAAAGTATATAGTGAATTAAAAAGAAAGTGTAAATCCCAATCTTAATTCATTTTTTCCCATCGTTCCTCTCGGGTCAACTTCGTCGTCAGGAACAGTTTCGGGAGATGACATCGACGTACCGACAGGTATAACTGGGACTTACAACCCCAGCAAGCGCCTCGCAAAAATATCGTGAGCTCCCGCGTCGGTTACCCCGAACATTTAATGGTCCTTCGAGCCGGATCGCTAGCGAATAAAACAGTCATTCGAAGTGAAAGGTGAAACAAAAACCTATCGCGAGTGCGTATCCTGAAGAGCCGTGAGCCAGGAAACCCAACTACGCTAGGAATCGTAACGTCGGTGAACGGAGCGGAGCTGAAAACGCCAAAAGGCATCACCTACCGCGGAAACCCAACACTGGTCACAAAATCAAAGGAAACACTTCGAGAGTGCGTGCTGTGAGAGGAATCAATCCACCACACCCAACTACTCGAGGAAGCATCCACAATCTGTGAACAACGAGGAGCTGAGATAGCATCATCGCATCCACCTACCTACACCGAAACTCACCGGACGTCAAAGGTAAGCTCATTACATAAAGAGTCGCCAAAAAATTATATTTTCCTTTACCTTTGCATCGCATCTCGATTTCGAACAAAATGCCGGGAACTGAGTTGACGGAAGCACAGAAGGCGCAACGAGCAACCCTTGTACAAGCGCGTGGTCAAATTAAAACGAGAATCACAAAATTAAAAAATTATCTCGAAAGGTCCGGGCCGCATGCGAATACCGAGTACATTAGTAAAAATCTCGAGAAAATTGACGAAGCCATCGCGGACCTCCCACGCATCCAAGAGGCGCTCAAGGTCATTGAACCTATGATAGATCATGACGCAGTGGAAGAAACTGTAATGGACGAATACGAAGAAATGCTCGTGCTCGTCCGAAAATTTAGAGAGCCAAACCGTGGAGCAATTGTAGACAGACAAGTTCCAAACCCCGATCAGCGACCAACATCTACCGTATCAAATGCATCAGCGGAATACTTCGTATCGTTACCGAGGGTTGACGCGAAAAAATTTGACGGAAAATTGGAAGATTGGCGAACGTATCGGGACTGGTTTGTTCAGACAATCCACAATCGAAACGGCTTATCAGACGCGCAACGTCTCGACTATTTAAAAAGAACGCTCGCCGGCGAAGCCGGAAACTCGATCAGCGCCTTTCAAGCGACAGATGAAAATTACGCGGTAGCCTGGAGTTTACTCGAATCCACGTACGACATAGAGTACATCTTGATTCTTCGTCATTATGAATTATTGATGGAAACTCCCGCAATGAAGAAAAATTCCGTCGACGAGATCAGGAAATTACTGAATAACGTTCAAACGCAAATCCTTGCCATGAAGGCACTCGGAGAAAGGATCGAAAACTGGAACACTCCGATCGTGCACACCATTCTGAAAAGATTAGACAAGGACACTGCGAGAGAATGGAACAGGAAAATCCAAGGCACTAAAATGCCTAGATACGAAGATATGTTGCGCTTTCTGCGAGAAGGAGCGACGCGACTCACACCCATAGCTCCGTCAGGATGCAACCAGCCTTCGCAATCGACTCCAAAATGGCAAGGAAAACCCAAAGGGGGGAATGAAGGTCAGAGACATCAAAAGGTTCAGGCACTCCTGACCTCCACGGATGGAAAATCCTGTCCGCTATGCAAGGAAGAGCATGGAATCACAGGATGTCAAAAATTCCTGTCATTAGCTACATCCCAGCGAATCCAAGAGGCTCGGAAGGCATCTTTGTGCTTGAATTGGCTGAAGTCTAAACACAAGACTCGTCACTGTCGATCGCCGGCCTGTTCTACGTGTTTGAAGCGTCACAACACACTCTTACACTTGACGGAAGAAGAATTGAACGCGTTAAGGACGTCGTCAGCATGACTAGAGCCGATCACAGCCGCAGACGCGCAAGCGGTTACAGCACTCGTAGCAACCCTCCCTACTAGAGACATAATTGTCACCGCAGTTATTCTCATACGAAATAACGTGCAACAAGCTATTCAATGCCGCGCAGTATTAGACACCGGATCCAGCTCTAATTTCATGACGGAATCTCTCGCTAAAAGGCTAAAACTTCCACTGGAGAAGTTCAATGTCCCCATCGAAGCCATTAACAACGCTCAATCGAATTCGAATTATCTGGTAAAGGCCACAATAGATTCAAGAATCACCGGATACTCCAGAACGCTCAGCTTTCTTACGGTCACAAGTTTAGGTGGTGCACTCCCCATTGAACCGATAGATAGAGGCCGTCTCGATATTCCGAAGCACGTGGCATTAGCCGATCCGAAATTCGATCAACCAGCGCCGATAGATCTATTATTGAGCGCCGGCACAACGCTTTCGCTACTTTGTCAGGGACAGATTAGACTCAACGGCCCCGATGCGCCCGACATAATTATGCAAGAGACAAAACTCGGTTGGATCATCGGGGGAAATGCTCTGTCAAAGGGACCGTCGTCGAAAAAACAATCGCTTCAAAACTATTACGCTAGCGCCGAACGAGAATTGCGAGACTTCTGGGAGATGGACGACATCAATGCGAACAAACACCTGTCGAAAGAGGAACAAGCTTGCGAGAAGCATTTCGAGAGGCATGTTTCACGCACACCGATAGGCCAATATGTAGTCGCGCTTCCGTTTAACAGCCGTCAGCCAGAATTAAAAGATGGTCGCCACTTGGCCGAAAAACGGTTCAACTCACTTCTCCGTAAATTCAAACGTAATAGCGAATTTGAAAAACAATACACTGCCGTTATGCAAGAATACATTGATCTTGGCCACATGTCTGAAGTGCCAGAAGAGTCCGCAAGAGAACACGGATTCTACTTGCCTCACCACGCGGTCATAAAAGAGGCGAGCCTTACCACAAGGTTACGAGTAGTGTTCGACGGATCGGCGAGAACCGACGACTATCCAACATCGCTCAATGATACCTTAATGACCGGACCAACAATACAAGACGACATATTCTCGTTACTAACACGCTTTCTCACCCATCAGTATGTCCTGACCGGGGATATAGAGAAAATGTACCGGCAATTCTTGGTCCGAGAAGAGGATAGAAAATACCAGCGAATATGGTGGAGAGATACAGCCGGCAACCAAAAGACGTATCAACTGAATACAGTCACATTTGGTTTGTCATGCGCTCCATATCTCGCCATTCGCTGCATCCATCAATTAGCAGACGATGAAGTTTCTCACTTCCCGCTGGCATCGGCAGTCATCAAAAGAGACTTATACGTTGACGATCTTCTTACCGGAACAGATTCGTATGAAGAAGCAGAAGCACTCCGCGATGAAATCTCCAATCTATTAAAAAGGGGAGGTCTCAATTTGCGACAATGGGCTTCTAATGAGCCTCGTCTCTTAGAAGGACTACCCGACGGAAGCGTCAACTTTCAACTGAACACTTCGAGCGACGCGAAAATAAAAACGTTAGGCCTCCACTGGGACTCAGCAAAGGATACGATCGTGTACACGGTAAAGCCTATCAAACAACCGTCGAAGATAACCAAGCGAACCATGCTCTCAGAGGTTGCAAAAATATTCGATCCACTGGGATTTCTTGGTCCAGTAATACTAAAGGGCAGAATGATTCTCCACAAACTCTGGCTGGAAAAAACCGGATGGGATGACGCCATCCCCTTGAGCGTACTCACCGAATGGAGAACATATGCGGCCCAACTGATCGAGCTAAACAACGTCTCATTTGATCGACGAGTGATAATACCAAGGTCGATAGATGTTCAATTGCACGGATTCTGCGATGCCAGTGAAAAGGGATATGGAGCTTGCATCTACTTGCGCTCCAGCGACACCGACGGCAATATACAAACACGACTTTTGTGCGCGAAATATCGTGTTGCACCGATTAAGTCTGTGACGCTTCCTCGTCTAGAATTGTGCTCTGCAGTACTATTATCCGATTTATACGTGGCGACCAAAAAGGCAATTAATCGTCCCATCGACCAAACGATCTTCTGGTCAGACTCAATGGTAGCGCTACACTGGATAAGGACTCCTCCACATAAATTGTTGGTATTCGTTGCAAACCGAGTAGCTAGCATTCAAGAAAAAACTGAAGGCTCGGTGTGGCGACACGTCCGCTCTGGAGACAATCCCGCAGATCACATTTCGCGAGGATTACTTCCGACCGAGTTCTTACTGAAGTCGAACTGGAAGACGGGTCCATCATGGCTGTCACTCGACGAAACTTCGTGGCCAGTGAGCAGCTTAACAATCCCAGCAGAACTTCCGGAATTGCGCAAAACACAATGCATGCTCCTCACCGCTGAAGAAACAAGGAGTCCTGATCCATCGTTCTTTCAAAAATATTCGTCGATAGGCAAATTGCAACGAATAGTTGCGTATGGACTGCGATTCAAATTAAATAATAAATTCAAGGGGCCACTCTCAGCGCATGAATTGGGCCTGGCGAACGATACGATAATTAAGGTCGTGCAAGGGTCTGCGTTCGCCGAAGAGATAAAGGAAGTGCAAAGGGGTAGAGGACTATCCAAAAACCACAAGTTCAAGGCACTCGATCCTTTCATCGACGAAAACGGATTACTGCGCGTCGGTGGGCGACTCAGAAACTCGTACCTACCTTACACGCAGAAACACCCGCTACTACTCCCGAAAGGAAACCACATATCAACACTACTCATACGCAACGAACATCTCACCAACTATCACGCTGGAGCACAGACTACACTGTATGCTCTCAGAAAGAAATACTGGTTGATTGATGGCAGACAGCAGGTGAGAAAAATCATCAGGAGCTGCACCACTTGCATCAGAGCGAATCCACCAGTCAGCGAATACGTGATGGGAAATTTGCCGATAAATCGAGTCACCGAATCTCGACCGTTCTGCAACGTGGGAATCGATTATTGCGGCCCATTCTTCGTGAAGGAAAAGAAACACCGCAATAGAAATCGCGTAAAGGTATGGGTGTCAGTGTTCGTCTGCTTGGCCATCAAGGCGGTACATTTGGAAATCGTCACAGACCTCACCACAGAAGGTTTTATGGCGGCCCTAAAGCGATTCATAGGAAGAAGAGGAAAACCGAGAAACATTTATTCGGACAACGGCAGCAATTTCATCGGCGCCAATAATGAATTAAAGGAGTTATATTCCTTTGTCCAGTCAAGGGTACACAACGAAAAGATTCAACGACATCTCGCAACGCAAGGAATCACATGGCATTTCATACCACCGCTCTCTCCTCACTTTGGGGGATTATGGGAGGCTGGGGTAAAGTCGTTTAAGCATCACCTTAAAAGAATCTGCGATGACTTAGTTACGTTCGAAGAGTTCAATACACTTGTAATTGAGATCGAAGCAATTTTGAACTCTCGTCCTCTCACTCCCATATCCACTGATCCCAACGATTTAATTGTTCTGACCCCCGGTCACTTCCTTGTTGGCGATTCTTTAATGAGCTTACCAGAAACCAACTTCGAGTCAGTGCCATCCAATCGGCTGTCAAATTGGGAGCTAATCCAGAAAAAACAACAAGAGTTCTGGAGAAGGTGGCACAAGGAGTACCTCAATGAGCAAAACCTCAGGACGAAATGGACCAGCGGCCATCACAACATCAAAGAGGGCACGATTGTGATCCTTCGAGAAGACAATCTACCGCCGAGGCAATGGATTCTGGGTCGAGTCATCAAGGTGTATCCTGGAAATGACGGAGTCATTCGAGCAGTCAGAGTGAAGACGGCTACGGGTGAATTCGATAGAAACATCCGCAAACTCGCCCCATTACTAAGTGAAAGTAACGGTGCAGAGAAAAACAATATAGAACATTAAGCAGAAAAGTATCTGTATAATAATTGGTATTACATGCCGGGTATCGTTGATCAATTGAATACAATCTCTCAACGGGGGGAAGATGTTCAGTTCTCAGCATCACGGAATGCAGCGTAGATTAATTTTATATATATATATCTATATCTCAGACAAATCCACACGCGCTATACCTACAGACAATATTCATGTTCTGGAAATATCGTATACTGACAATCGCATAGCCTCAGAGGAACCCTTAGCTTTTACATTCTTACCCTTCGCGGCTTCAATGGGAAAATCCGCGAAGGAACCCTTGGCGACCAGATGTCGTATTACTAAATAGTTTTACTATTGGAAAATCCGCGGCACGGCGTCTGGCGACCAAGTGTTGGATTGCTAGATCGCTTTACTGTCGAAAAATCCAAGGTACGGCGTCTGGCGACCAAATGTTTTATGACGGATTGACCGTCAGGGTTTTTTTGCGCGAACCTCCGAGTGAGCACTGCATCCCAACGCTTCGTGCTTACCTGCGGGGGACGCGACCCCTTTCAGCCAATGAATATTTGCAAAATCTCGTAATGTAAGGGTCAACCAATGAGGAATGCGTGATACAAACTCTCGGGGCCATCTTTACCTCCCTCCAACGAGAGAGCTAAAAGTTCGAGAGTTTGCATTTTCTATATAGTTCAAATCAGTCTTAACTCAACAAGCGCGACAGACACAACTAGCTGCTCGCCTACAAAACCTTTTAACTTCGACTCGTGAACTTCGACACGGACAAGAACTCATCTTGATCCCTGACTCGAACGAACACATCACACGATCCAAACTACTAATTATTTTGTACAACCATTTGTCATCAGCAATAGTTTTTGTTTTCTTCTTGTTATTAAAGTATATAGTGAATTAAAAAGAAAGTGTAAATCCCAATCTTAATTCATTTTTTCCCATCGTTCCTCTCGGGTCAACTTCGTCGTCAGGAACAGTTTCGGGAGATGACATCGACGTACCGACAGGTATAACTGGGACTTACAACCCCAGCAAGCGCCTCGCAAAAATATCGTGAGCTCCCGCGTCGGTTACCCCGAACATCTTTATCGAAAAGCGATATTTCCTGTTTCATAATCTTTAGTTTTATTACATTTTGTTTGTTCATTCGTCATGATTCTCTCGTTTTTAATCTACTTTGTTGAATTAATTTAACTAGTAATTATCCATAAAATTGTAATAAACCGAAATTTTAGGGCATACGTAAAAATAGTATAAATAAAAATGAGGTAACTATTTACATCAATAAATGTAAAATAATTGTGGCATTGTGCATAAAGATGCTTTGATACAATAAAAATTATCTCCTGTTTCGTATTCTTTATTTTTGTTTACATTTTTCATTCATTTCCGCTTACTCTTATCGTTTTCTCAATTTTCGAACGATCGAACGATCGAACGATCGCAATGCACGATCGAGCCAATGCAACGAACGAATGAACGCATCCGATGATCGAATGAGCCCAATGAACGTTGGAACGACCGCAACGAAAAACTGAACGAACTAAGCGAGCGCAACGGGTTAACGAACGATCAAACAAACGAACGAACGCAACGTAGGACCGCTTACTCTTGTCGTTGTATTAATTTTCGAACAATCATTTGCGATTATTTTTGATGCATAGTTTTTTATCAATGAAAATCAAGCATTCTTTCACCGTAAAGCAATACTTCCTGTTTCATATTCTTTATTTTTATTCTATTTTATTTGTTCATTCGTTCAACTTTTTGCATATTTTTTCTCTCCTTTGTTGAATTAATTAAACTAGTAGTTATGCATAAAATTGTAATAAATCGAAATCTGAGGACATACGAAAAACAGTCTAAAATGAAACTGAAAATGAAACTAAAATACATGCCCCAATGAATTTTTACGCTTTATTAGGTATATATTGAAGTATGTAAAAACAAATTATTTTTCAAACGACTACAAAATGGCGGCACACGAGTCGCTATAGCACTACTGGTTTTCAGCCAACCCTTTCTGCAGCACGCCAGAGAACTGTCGTCAACTTAATCCTGGAATCAAAGGTAAAATATTTTCGCTGTTCGCATTAGTTTTAGCAGCTTAGTATGGAGAAAATTAAAAAATAGAAAAAAAACAGAGACGCGATTTAAAAAAAAATTTGGTTCTTTGACCGCAATTTTATCGGCAACATATGTAGATCTTCTATGAGGCATATAAAATCACACAGCTATGTGTCCCGTATGAGTGCACCCCCCCCCCCCCCACCCCCAAGTCATTTTTTCATTACATGATGATTTACAATAACAAATTCAAATGAAGGAAAGTTGTTCTCAAGCGAGTATGCATGCAGTGAATTAATCTGCACTAGCAAAATCGGCTCACGAATATCCAACAATAAGTTAGTGCATATGGGGCTCATATGGATGTCACGGTGTGAAGAAATTGTAGTGCTTCTCTGAAGCACATATTCGCGGCATGGCGTGACGTAACTATGTGTTGCGATATCGAGGGATTACGTGAGGAAAGGTGTAATAATCGCTTATACACGCGTGCTTATTCTACGCGCAAGACCACGAGTGAGCTGCCGCCTCGTCCATCGCTCGCCTCACGCCCGTGCAAACCTGGCGCCGCATCACGGCCAGCTCAATCAACATTTCCCTTTCTTTATTGCGAACATATGAAAATGAAGTACAGACGGGTTACTGGTTACAAACAAATAAGTATACTTCAGTTTCTGTGGTTTGTGTATCTTAACCTTACATGTTTGAACTAGTATTACAAATGTTTTGTTCTATCACCATATATAATCTCTGAGCCACCCTGGTCTCGTTCTTTCTCTCTGGGGACGCACCCGTGCAGGACTTCGTTCTGCTACGATGTTTACATTGTCTACTGGAGAAACTATGTCGGCTAGGTTTTCGACCTGTCTTCCAACTCCGCTATATGCGACCTGTTCTTTTGCATGATCGAGAACCGTAGCATCTGTCAAGCCCGATGGCTCACGTGCTCTATATGGAGACGGAATAATATGATAATGGTTCCTACGAACCGTACCGTTTGCGGTCTGTATGACACGATCTGGGCTTAGTTAATAGCTTTACAACCCTTCCATATACTCTAAGATCAACTATCCATACTACTTCCCCTCCTTTCAATACTGACAGTTCACGCGCGCGATGGCGGTGGTTAAAGTTAACGCACTGCTTTTCTTTTCTATCTTTTTCGTTGGCTTGTACTATGCCGTCGTATTTACCTGATTTCAGTTGACGAGGCAAGATAGGAACATTTGATCGGATTTTCCTCCCAAGTGACAACTCTGCTGGACTGAATCCGTTTTCCAGAGAAATTGTTCTATAAGGTAATAGCGCCTGACTAATGTTTTCAGACTTTGATTTCTTAATAATACTTTTGGCTATGCCAACCGCTGCCTCGATTGCACCGTTACTCGGAGGAAAGTGCGGAGAGCTCGTCACGTTTTGGAAGTCATATTGTTTAGCAAATTCTTTCAACTCTGATGCCAACTGTAGTCCGTTTTCCGTTCGGACTATTTATGGGATTCCGAATCTAGAGTTCAGCCGCTTACAGACCTCAATTAGTGCTGAACCCGAGAAACACGTTAACGGAAATACTTCGATAAACCGCGAGTAGTAGTCCGAGAAGATTACGTACCATTTTCCACATGTACACAGGTTAATACCGAATTTTTGCCACGGGTATGTCGGGAACTCTTCCGAAGTAAACGGTTGTTGCGGGTTGGTGCGATTCTCCACGCAGTTCGGGCAGCTTTCAATTAAGTTTTTCAACCGTGTGGACAATCCCAACCACCATACCAATTGCTTTGCCCATTCTCTACATGTATTTATTCCGAGGTGGCCTGTGTGAATCCGATGTAATAACTCAAGCTGTAGCTTACGCGATATAACCAATTGAGACTTATACAAGAGAAACCCCTCTCCAAAAGAGAAACTATTTTTGAACGGCAAGTAGTCCCTCATCTCGTTCCCTACATGATTTTTCGCGGGCTACCTAGTCGTACAGAATTTCATGAGATTTTGACAGATCGGATCTGTTCCTTGTTCTGGCTGGATTACGTGCAGCATGTCATTTGAACTCTGTTGAACTCAACGTGCGCAAGAGGGCATAACCAATACCGTAGTTTGACGTGTCGGCTTGAACGATAATGTTTTTAGTGTAATCGAAGTGAGCCAAAACTGGGACGGTTTACAGTAGTCGTTTATCCCATAAGAACACCCAATAAGTTTTCAGCAATGCGTTGAGCGGTTCCAGAAGCCATCCGGAAGCCCGCTGTGGATCTATTTTGACCCCCTAATCCGATATAATATGCCCTAAGAAACTGAGCTTGCTCATTCCAATCAAACACTTTTCCTTATTTAAAGTAATACTGGCAGACTTGAACCTCGTCAGCGCTTCCCTTAGAGCCGCGTTTTGTTCCTCGATAGTGGGCGCATGAATCAAGACGTCGTCTACATGTACTTTTACATTCGCCACATCTTGAAGTAGCTCGTAGAACGATTCTGAAAAATGGTCGGGGGCACACTTAATTCCGAAAGGCAATCGTGTGAACATGAATCTCCCATACGGCGTTATGAAGGTTGTTTGTTTGGGTTTGTTGGGGTTTATTTTGCAAGTTCCACTGGATAAAAACCCGCATTAGCGTCGAGCTTACTGAAGTATTTCGCTCCTTTAAGCTGTGCAAGAGTAACATCTATTTTCAGTAGCGGAAAACCCGATCTCAAATCATTCTTATTTTACTCAGTAAAGCCGCAACAAAGTCGAATCGAATCGCCCTTTGGAACGCAAACTATTGGGCTGCACCAAACTGATGATTCTCTTACTGGTACAATAATTCTTCGGAATTCTAATACATTCTAATACAATACATACTAATTCCTAATACATTCGCGCGTGATAATTTATCAACCAATGGCTGTGGTATATCCGATGATATCCGCGGATACAAGTTACCTCTGCCCCGGTATCTATTAGAAACTCTACCCCTTTGGGAAAATCGTGAAAGTATACCTCTGCTACAAACTCATCGTTCTCTTGTTTCGTCCGTGGCTGACGTGACCCAGGAAGTATTCTCGCTGATTTATTCCCCCGTTGTTCGTCGGATCCGATACTTCTCGATCGTTGGTCACGGTGCAGTTGACAGATTTCGTTTGACAAACTTCGTCCTAGTGTCCCTTCTTCTTACAGTTTCTACATCGCGAGCTTTTGGCCGGACATTCCACTCTGGCATGCTATTTTTATTTCTACAAATTTTCGTCCATGCCGCACGGTAAGAACTTTGAACGTTTGCCTTTCGAGAGGGGGACCGTTGGGGGGGGAGGAGCTGGAATGTTACAAATATGTGATTGCGTCATAACACAAACATATATTGACGTGAATTTAGACCGAAATGCTAAAAGGCTAGCTGATTATACGATGCTCTCGGCAAAAAAATCTACGGGCAGTTTTAACCCCTTAATTGTGAGATATTGAAGAAGAAAAAATCCGTATCCGCACTTTTCCATTCTCTACATATATGTACATTTAAATCCCAATCGATTAAAAATTCTCGGAGGTACGGTTGAAAATATTGCATTTTTGCAATAAACAATATGAAATTTTGATATGATTGAAAACAATATGAAGTTTTTTCATATCTCGTACCATTGAAACGTTATTGACGAAAAACGAAAAACACCCCAATTTTCCAGGGTGCTTTTCAACCCTCAAAAATCAGGTTCCGCCAATATAAAAAATACGTGTCGCCTATTTCTACTCATTCTACAAGCATGCCAAATTTCATCAAAATCTGAGACATCGACCTCGCAACGTTTCCTTGTGAGAAACATTTCTCATCGAACGTATCACTGAGAAACATGTATATCGCCATTATTAGATGTATCACTGAAAAACACGCACATCGCCGCCATATTGTGCTTTGGGATGTATCGCTGAGAAATATGCATATCGCCGTCATATCGCGCTCATGGAATGTATCACTTAAAAACATGCATATCGCCGTTCTTAGGATGTATCACTGAGAAACATGCATATTGCTGTCATGTTGCGCCTATATAATGTATCACTGAGAAACATGCATCTCGCCCTCATATTACTCGCATGGCATGTCTACTTCCAGTGCAAATCCAGTGAATTTACCAACAAAAGTCATTAGATGAATTTCACATGACGTCAATCTGCAAATATTGATTGTACAAATCGAATTTGTCGTCTTATGAGTTCAACTCGTAGTCAACGAATAATGCATTTTAAAACGACAAATTGACGTCACGATGTTTCTCAAATTCATGAGTCTGAATGAGCTCACGAAATATCTTCAGCAACGTGAACGCAATTGGGATCATGTTTAGTACAAGTGATGAGACACTTGAGCACAGCGATCCGAGTTCGACGTGCTCTAAACGTACGATGCATTTGTAAACGACATATTAAAATCGAAATGTTTTGTACATTCATGATATTAAATGAGTTAATTGCTTCGCATCAGGACGTATAGCCAATATGCTGTAAAATTTGCTTCATCAATTATATGCACGACGTGATAATCATGACTGTCTCTCTGGGTTTTTTTTATCATTTTCAATTAATCGGAAAAAGCGCTTGTACTTGAATGTTAAAGCAATCTAGGAAGCTACAGTCGAAATTTCAAGTCAATTGGATGAAAATTGTTTAAGTTCTGCTGAATGCCGTTTTTTAAAACATGGTTTTGAGAAAAACGCGTTGAAGTCAGCGGTTTATAGACGCTACAGGTAATGGCCCCCCCCCCCCCCCCGTAATCTAAATACCACCTATTTGTAGAAAATAAAACTAATTGTATTCGGTAACTTTTTCCCCAAAGATAATAGGTTTACAGGATTCGAGAACTGCGTCGCCAGCGTGGCATCGCCGAAAGCGTTTTTCGGCGCTCGGAGTCTTCCCTCAAAAATAGCTCGAAAACCACTTTAAAGCTGTTTTTTCAGCTATAAACGAATATGCATCATATTTTTTTTTTGGTTCGAAGGATTTCTTAAAAGTGTTTCCGAAAAAAAACGATTTTTCGAAAATGTTATTGCGGTGTCCTCCCTTAACTATTCACGTCAATGAATGTAAAATAATTCCGACATTTTAAATAAAGACTTTTGCTACAGTAAAAATTAATTATCTCCTGTCATTTTATTCATTTTTGTTTACATTTTCATTCATTCATTCGCTAGTCTTGTCGTTTTCCTAATTTTTGAATGAATTAACGCACCGGATGATCGAATGGACGCAACGAGTGAATGAACAGAAGCTTTTTTTACATGTCAAAACACAGTGATTGAACGAACGCATTTTTAAAAATGAATATTCATTTATGAAGGAAACTAGAGCCGTTTTCACCGGCAAGTGATACTGTTACGTCGAACTGCGGTCGAGGGAACGCAACGAACGAAGTCGTCGGACGATCGAACGAATAAACGAACGAGCGAAGGAATTTCTTTCGATGCATAGTTTTGTTCGGTAAATATTTACAAGTAGGGCTCCAGCCCTAATCGGCTCGAAATTTTTTTGCACGTGTCCGCGGTTATTCTACAGCATCAAAAAATGTTTTTTTATAATGAAGGATGGGTATTGTATTAAGAAAAAAAAATTCCACACACCTCGAATGGGTGCGTGGAATGCGGGGTTCGTAGAACGCTGGGATGGGCGGGGGGCACCTCAGATGGGTGCGTAGAATTGTGGGGTTCGTAGAACGCTGGGTGGGTGGCGGGCACCTCGGATGGGTACGGGCAATTGTGGGGTTCGTAGAACACTGCGGTGGGCGGGGGGCAAACCTCGGAACGATGTTGATGCATTACAACGATGTTTTATTGCATCGTTGTAATGCAATAAAACTTTTTTATTTCCTTATTTGTATCGTCATCCAGAATCTTTTTTTACATATTTAGGCTGAAGATCTCTAATAAGGATCCTGAAAAACGTTTGAGAGATTTTGGAGAGCCAAATATGTCGAAAAAAATGGTGCTACGAAACTTTCGTTGCGTTTCAACGATGCAAACTTCAATATCACCTCGGATGGATTCGTGGAATTGTGGGGGCACCTGGGATGGGTGCGTGAAAAATATTTCCGGAAAATATTCGATTCTTGAAATACGTTCATTTGGGTTGTTTGGGTTGTTTGACCGAACACGTTATTTGACCCACTTGATGTTACCAAAGCCGTTTCCTCCATACCTTTAAAAAAGTTTAAAAAAAGCGTTTGGGGTTGAAATAATGGTTGAAATTGTCTTCCCTCGAATTAAATATTATAAACAAAGTGCCCTAAAATACATTGACACGGTACAAAATTTCTAAACCCCTTTTCTAGCTAGAGCCCCACTTGTAAATATTTACCTTTTGCTCAACTCAAATAGAGAGTTTATGCCCGAAAATCGATACTACCACTTTGGACTGCGGTGTTCGTTCGTTCGTTCGACCGTTCAATGCATTCGTTCGTTCGATCTTTTCATTGTGCGATCCTTCGATTGTTCGATCATTCGTAGCATGCGTTCGTTCCTTCATTCGATCATTGCGCTTGCTCGATATTTCGTTGCGTGCGTTCGATCTTTTGTTCGTTTAACGTTGTAGTTTCGCCAAGGCGTTTTTCTACAGATGTTTAATTTATTTTGAGGACACATTCAATACACTATTACGTGATTAACTGCAAAATTTCAAAAGGATTCACCGTTCGTATTGTGTATATATTAGGGTGGTCCTTATTTTTGGTAATTTCGAATTTTACTGCTCGCACCGGCGAAAAATGTTACTAATGAATATCAACAAAAGTACGTGGAAGGCGCAACCTGTAAGCTAATTTTAAAGGGTGCCTCCAAAGGAGTCAATTTTTTCATTTAATTAAGATGGGCATATGGACCAGTTGCGGTATATGTTTTTTGTCTGATTTAATATTGTTCCGAAAAATTTGAAACCTTCTGAGTGTCTCTATTATAGTTATAGGTACTCCAGAAAAAATAAGAGATTTTTAGTGACACAAATTTTGTACACACCGTCCCGTTAAACTTTTCATGGAAATCACTTCGTGTTCTCTTTCGTCAGAGAGTCGAGGAATCACTGGCTTGGTAAATTCTCTGTAGTGCTACGTGCTACTGAGAATTAAATGTTAGGAGAAATGGTGTTTGAAAAAGTTGATCATCCAATGGCATAAACATGAATTTTCAACGAATATTACGTCAAGATTTATATATGATTGGCAATATTTCATTTCAAATTCTTGGAAATCAATTGCCATCGAAATCACAAGTTTTGAAAGTTTTCTTTTTTCATAAGCCGGTTTTAAAATCAAATGCTCGAGAAAGTGCGGAAATACCATCGACCGAAGTCATTGTTTTTTTTTTGGCAAAAAGCTGGTTCGCCTACACAAGTAAAAAAACCACTGCATTGACAAAACATTGAAGTTATACAGTGAATATCGCGCTTTACAAAAAAAAAAAAAAAAAAAACAAGGCGAAACCAAGTAATCGCAGAAAAGAGCAGGATTTTGTTTCGTCCTTAAAAAATCTGTTCGATATTACTCACGCGAATGTTTTTGACATGATTGATTCAAATAAAAAAGAATTTCTACTGAATCAAAGAAAAGATAGAAGGATTAGATATATTGCCAACATGGAAGTCGACTACGATGAAGAAAGGAAAGAAATCCAAGTTAATCCAATTTCAGGTATAATAACATGTTTTGTTATAATTTGTTCTCATCAATTACGGCAGGCCAGGGCTTGCAAATTCGTATAAATTTTTTTTTCGAAAATATGGAAAACAAAATTAAAAGTTTTATAAATAACGCGGTTTCATACTTGTAATATTTTATGACAAACTATTTTTTATTTCATCATCATCAACGTCAATGAAAGACATGATTGATTATGTAATTCAGTTATTGTTAATATCTAGGTTTTTCTTATAATATGCTCTGAGTAACATTTGCTTTTTTCGTTCGACAATAATTAAAAAACACGGTACAATTTTCAACTTTTAGTGAAAATGAAGCTGGTAAAACGTTGAATGCATATAATATTTCGTCAGATCTTTTTTTAATCTTGTCTTCCTTATATCGAATAGTTAAACATTTTTGAACTGCAGTTGACTATTTCAGTTTGTAGTTGGATGAAAAAATGTTCTTACTTGACGTTTAAGGAGACGTTCATGAGGTGGTTTCAAGTGATGCAAGCGAAGAAATTATTCCTTCGAGCTAAACATTTTAACAAAGTTTGTCCTTTCATTCCAACTTCTCTAATTGAATTTCAAACAAACGGCAAAAGATGAACAAGAGGCTGGATGATCGAAACCAAAACGACCACGTGGCCAGAAATGGGTCTTAAATGCGGGATTGGTGGCAACACTAGACCGTTGTAAAATAAGTGACAGAAACGCGGTTTATATAATCTGCTGTTGCTGCAGCTGTCACATCCGGATGGGATGAGAGCATAATATTTTCATTTCCCTCTTTGTTGCCTACGCCTAGCGCAATAGCACGGGCTGAGCGTAAAAAGGGGTAGTGAGTGGAAAGGAGTAGAATTAAGAAATTGACACGATATTTCGAAATTGAGGAATAATTCGACAGACTTGGTGTACGATCTACACTATGTTATTTATTATAAGATTTCTAGACGGTTTGAAGCGATCAGGTCTGCGATGAATGATACAAAAAGAAAAGGTAAAGTTAGCTTACATTGGTTGTCTTTGACACTCGGTCGCTCGCGCGCTCGCTTGCGTAGATGTTTCTTGACGCTCGCGTTACAAGGGCCTTCGCTCTTGGCCTGGTGCGCTCGCTGGTACAATCGCTGGTCAGGCGCTCGTAGGATTTTACGCTGGTCGTCTGTATAATCGACGTGTTTACTACGACGGGCACTACGCGTGGAAATAAATGTGAACGGCACGCGAGGTCGATGAATTGAGACTGATATTCAGGGAAAAATAAAGACTGTTCGTATGAAGGTTAATCGAAGATATATTCTGAGCTCTGAATTTGATGAAGATTGTCGGAAGACTGGCATTGAGACTTGATAGAAGAACTTGAGACGATGGTAGGTGACGGGAGCCTGTTTCGACATTTTGCACACTGACCCTTCTTGGTTCGTATGCGAATTTTTAGAGTAAGTGGGAGGCAATCTATGGTTTCTCTACTTAGAAATAACGGCGCTGGTGAAAGGGGCAATTTCGCTTTGTTAACGGAACGTGCATGAGGTGTGTAGTCGAAATTCGCGCTAAGTCGTTCGCGATAGCGCGGCGACCGTTTGATTCGGACGGCCCGGATGTTTTCATACTCCGCTTTGGCAACCGGGTCGTATCACGCAGATTTCTCTTTGTCCCCATGCGGATGGCTAACGTAAAGTTTTTGGAATGAGTGCCTGTTTGATTTTTTTGAGCTGCGGCTTTTCGGGGAATATTTGACTGAGTTCATGTTCTTGTTGAAAACCAATGTCGTAGGAAAAGTCAATGACTGTGGCGGTATATGCTATCGTGTATATATCGCTATGATTTGGATATGCTCGCGGAACGTACGCAAGTTCCGTTTAATGCTGTTACGTGTCTCATTCTTAGATTTATACATTTAATACGCTTCTGACGGCAAATGTGGATATTGAGAATAACCGAGATGACAAAAAACCTAAATGAGGGAAGGGACATTCGCTAGGATGTAACACCTCCCCGGTTGAAGATTGAGCGTCCCGCTCAATTATTATGAATGTTCTAAAAGTGTTCTCAATATCGTCATCAGCCTATTCTTGAACGGTTGTGGTGTCGGTAGGTACTATTTTTGGAATAGGGTATTATGTAGATTATAGAAAAAGGAAAGTATGTGTGTGATATTATTGTATACAGGGTGTCCCAGAACTCAACGTCAAGCCGAAACGGGATGACAGGATTGATTGTAACCATCATGAAAAAAAAAAAAAAATCTATCACATGCAGTTTGAAAATTATGGGCATTTAAGAAAAACCTAGAAACTTGGTCAAACTGTAACCATTTTTCGGTTATTGTGGTTAATTTTTATTATTTTTGTTCATTTAAACTTTGGAACCGTAACCCTAAATAACATTTCTAGAATCGCAGTCAAAAATAATGACACAATTGCCCCAAGTTTCCTAAAATTCAGACTATTTGTTAAACTATGAATTTAAAATTTTCAAAATTTGTCTACTTTGAAAGGCCCTGCTTAAAAAAAAAGTACTAGAGTGCCTTGGCAAGTGCCATTAAAAGTTGGCGCATTTAATCAGGATTGTAAAATGGTAAAATACTTGTTAGTTTCATACTAAAAAAAACGAGTAAAAAAATTAAAACCTCAAGTAACCCGATTTTTGCTAACCCATTTTACTCAGTCAAAATGTTTTTTATTCACACAAGCTCTTGGTAGGTTCTTAATTTTACGGCAAAATGATGAGAGAGATGGATAGTGGACATGTTTGCCATGAGTGAGAGAGACAGATAGTGACGCCACTTTTACCAAAGTCAACAAAAGTAAGTAAAATTAATAAAATAATGAAAAATCTTGACCTAGTTTAGGTTTATTGGAATAAAAATCAGATACATAGGGAAATAACATTTTTTATTACAGCAAATGTTCAAATTCTTTGCCATCAGCCTCAATACACGCCCTACATCTTCTTAAAAATGATCTACTTATTAGCCGGGCATATCCTGGAGAGTCGATGTCCTCAGCAGCTTAAGAAATTCGTTTACGCAGCTCGGCTACGCTCTCAATGGGCTTTGAATAAACTTTTTCTTTGAGAACGCCCCAATAAAAAAAAATCCAGGGGATTTAAATCTGGGGAGCGGGCTGGCCACGAGATAGTGCCTGAACGTCCAATCCACCTTCCCGGATATTCCTGGTCAAGGAAATCTCTTCATTGCACTGCGTAATGCGCTGGGCAGCCATCTTGGTGATACCACATGTGGCGACGGTCTGTAAGTGGTACGTCCTCTAACAAAGTTGGTAAATTTTCTCGTAAAAAATGTAGGTAATTCGTGCCATTCAAGTTCTCAGGCAGCTCAAAAGGCCCAACAATTTTGCCGTTTAAAATTCCGGTCCACAGGTTTACTTTAAAGCGATACTGGGATCTGTCTTCTCGCATTAAATGTGGATTCTCCACATGCCACTCGTGAAAATTGTGTAAATTTATGTAACCATCTTTTTTAAATGTATGCCTTTTCATTATGCCTCTGTAGCATTGTTCTACAAAATGAAATCCTTTCAGGATAATCTCGAGGGTGAAGACTTTGAACTCGTTGTACGTGAAACGGATGCATTTCGGCTCTTTGTAAAATAGGATGTGCTGTACTTTTGGGTATTCCCGTTCTTTCTTCAATTACACGAACGGAAATACTTGGGGCATCTGCGACCTCTTGCAACACTTCTTCCTCATAAGGAAAGCGAGGTCTACCTCCAGCCCGTATTTGATTCGGGAAATGGCCGCCCTCCGTGAGTGAACGGTGCACATTAACAAACATGCGTTGCATCTGCATTCCCCATAAATGAGGTGCATGTTCGCATATTCTTGTGAAGTGTAGCGCGTAGGCATGGTAGATAACAAGGATGCCAACACAAAATTCCAATTCCAAAAGAGAGAAGCCAAAGTTGCCGGTATGTAATCAACAAGTCCAATTCACAAAAATCCAAGTCCAATAAGAGAAGCCAAAGTTGTCAGTACTAAATCAACACAAGCGTATACGGAAAGGTGCGCAGTAGAAGAATGAGCGAAACGTACTAACTGGTGTCACACTGGTAGCGTAGCCATTTGCTTGGTATGGCGTCTGTATCTGTTTCATTCGCACTCGTTTAAACGACGCATCTCCGTCTCACTGCGTGGCGTCACTATCTGTCTCGCTCACTCGTGGCAAACATCTCCACTATCCATCACTATCCATTTTGCCGTGAAATTAAGAACCTACCAAGAGCTTGTGCGAATAAAAAACATTTTAACTGAGTGAAATGGGTTAGCAAAAATCGGGTTACTTGAGGTTTTATTTTTTTTACTCTTTTTTTAGTATGAAACTAACAAGTATTGTACCATTTTTACAATCCTGATTAAATGCGCCAACTTTTAATGGCACTTGCCAAGGCACTCTCGTACTTTTTTTTAAAGCAGGGCCATTCAAAGTAGACAAATTTTGAAAATTTTAAATTCATAGTTTAACAAATAGTCTTAATTCTAGGAAACTTGGGGCAATTGTGTCATTATTTTTGACTGTGATTCTAGAAATGTTATTTAGGGTTACGGTTCCAAAGTTTAAATGAACAAAAATAATAAAAATTAATCACAATAACCGAAAAATGGTTACAGTTTAACCAAATTTCTAGGTTTTTCTTAAATGCCCATAATTTTCAAACTGCATGGGATAGATTTTTTTTCTGATTTTTCTCATGATGGTTACAATCAATCCTGTCACCCCGTTTCGGCTTGACGTTGAATTCTGGGACACCCTGTATATGATCTTCGAATGAGAATGTTTTTGGTTATTATATATCTAGATCTGTGTATGAGGAGGTTTTTCTTTGTTCCCCGTTAAAAAATAATAATTATATACATATATTTTTATTTTGCGTTATGCATAGCGACTATTTTATTTATTTTGGCCTATCTTACTTGACAAGGTTAAAAGAACGAAGGCAAAAAGAAAATGATTAGTATAATGAGAAATATCGTAATTCTCCTCGTGCGAACTTAAGGGAAGGAGTGCTGTTTGGAGGATTCGTTGATTTCTAGATGATCGGAGATTTCAGGATACAGATCATGTGTTGAAGCGTTAGTCTTGGCCCTCTAGTTCAGCTGGAGAGGCCGACACGAGGTGATGAAATTCTTGACCAGTCACTGCATCCGTTGACGTTTTCTTCTTGGAACGTTTAGCCAGGTGCATCAGGAGGTACGTAACCGAGTCCTATACTGCACCGACGAGTTAGATCGACCAGCCGTACACAGGGCGTCGGCTGTTTGCATGGATCACCGTATCTACGAGGACCTTGATCGCTTGCACGACGAGTGATTTTCGGATGAATCCAGCGTTTGCTGTACCGAATTGAGTGGATTTTTTTCCAGGTGCGGTTCCAGATGGAGTCCGCTTGGTGTTATTGATTGTTGTTATCGAGGAGATTTAACAACTTGTCCTCCGGATTGGCAGTGTTTTGACCACTTATGCCCTGTGTCATACTGTTTACGACAGCGGGTTTGTCCACGGGAAACATTACGCGTTCCCGTACATTGTCGATATCTTCTATGGAATAGATCCCATACGATGCTGGTCATCCTGGGTTGGTATATCGCCGAGTAGACTTTGTCGTCGATTTCGTTATTGCAGGTGGTGTGGCTCCGACCGGAACAGGGATGAACTTTTACCAGGTGTCTCCGAAGAGGTGATAGGGGGGAAGGAAAGAATTGCAGGTTGATTGAGTTTTTTTGTAATCTTTGCGTTCGAGGAATAAGGAGATATATTTTGCCCCCACGAGTGACAGGCAGTTGATCGTACAATCCTTTTAACCTGATCAGATTTTTTTTATTATTATACATTGAATAACGTGTACTCTTTCGCCAGAAAGTACCGGCATATGAGTTGGTTTCTCTGCTAAATTGTGCACAATTTGTCCGAGGTTTGAGTCGCTGATAACAAATTATTTTAGAGCATTCGGCCGTATTTTTTCACCGTTGCGTAGGAATATCGTAATATAATGATTTGCTAATGTAATATAATTAATACGTATATGAATTTCAAATGCATGTAGGCAATTATATCTAGGTTCGCGATCGGAAATCTCTCTTGAATTGTAAAATAGTTAGTTCGGCGAGTTTTGAACATAACCAAGTGCGGATGTTCTGTACTGAAGATACTGCAATTAAAAATTTCAACTGTTTCTCCAGTTACGATTGCAAAGGTATATCGTTAAACGTTACACAGTAGATTGGTAACGGCCATCTGAAAGACAGGTTAATTATTATGATTATTTATTTAATTAGGATTAAAATCGATTTTTGAGGCACCCTTGTGTCCTCCAGGGTCATATGGCGTACCCGTTGGTTCGGTGAAATAAACCGGATTATCGTTTCGAACATGGAACAACTGTTTGGTGTCGATGCCATTAGCAATTTTTAATTATGATATTTTTCTTTTCTCCTGGAGGATTTTCGTTTTCGGAGGGTTGTAAATCGAGAGAGTTGAAATCTCAATTTGTCGAATTATCGGAATTGGGATTGGTGTGGTTTCTGGGGCGATGGATTGGAAGTGCTTTGCGCTGGTCAGGGCCCTCAGCTGATTTCGGGGCAAGGCCTTCCGCGGGTCGACTACTGCGTATGGGTCTCATTATCTCGACCTCCGTCTCGTCGTCGCTACTCTCTGCGTAATCTATGGGTCTACGGATTTAACGTGTAAGGTGTCGACTTTCGGAGTGCGCGTCCACGCGTTCGGCTGCAGCCGCGTTGGCCTTGAAGGTAGCGTAGTCGCCACATGATTCATGCACTTGCGAGAGAAGATGTTTATGTTTTCCTCACGCGGGGCGGAGTGGACATCTGCACGAACGGTAAAGGGTGTTGGATTTTTGTTTTCGGCATTGCTATCGCTAGTCTGGTCTAATTTCGCACCAAATCTTGTATGGTGATTTTCAAATTTTCGATTATATGCGATATTGACTTAGAGGTGACTATAGACGTACGTCTATAGTCTGTACGTTCTTTCGCGAATTTGCTTTTGTTATTGGTATTTGATTCAAGTTATGTTTCGTTTTTAAGTATTCTCCTTCGTTTTGGTTTTTATTTTGATTTGTTTTTTTTTTCGGGTTTTTCTTCATCATCGCTTTCACTGGAACGTTGACAAAGTTTTATTTCGACGTTATTGTCGATTTTTATTTATTTGTTTTTTATTGGCCACTACGGGACTCTGGACCGGCGTAGTTGTCGTGCAATCTACGTCCGAATTAGAATTAGCATCGCAAGGAATTGGGATTAGCATCGCGATAAATTGGATTAGCATCGCGAGGAACTGGATTAGCATCGCGAGGAACTGGGATAAGCATCGCGAGAAATTGGATTAGCATCGCGAGGAATTGGGATAAGCATCGCGAGAAATTGGATTAGCATCGGAAGAAATTGGATTAGCATCGCGAGAAATTGGGATTAGCATTGCGAGAAATTGGACTAGCATCGCGAGAAATTGGATTAGCATCGCGAGAAATTGGGATTGGCATCGCGAGAAACTGGATCAGCACCGCGAGAAAATAGGATGAGCATCACGAGAAATTGGATTAGCATCGCTAGAAATTGGGATTATCATCGCGAGAAAATGGATTAACATCACGAGAAATTGAATTGGCATCGTGAGAAATTGGATTAGCATCGCGAAAAATTGGGATTAGCATCCCGAGAAATTGAATTAGAATTGGAGATTGTCATGCAATCTGAGTTTGTTTTGTTTTTTGTTTTGTTTGGTTTTTCTTCATCGTCGCTCTGACTGGAGCGTTGACAAAGTTTTATTTCGATGTATTCGTCGATTTTTTTTAAATTTTGTTACAGTTTTGTTTTTTGTTTGCTTTTGTTTTCCACGATGTCGAATTCCTACAGTTTTATGACCGGCACGATCAGTCGTACGGCGTCATTTGTGGGGTTGAAACCCTTCAAATGAGTCTTTCCGTCGATGTTTGTTACCGGGCAGTCGCCGGCGTACACACCCTTACGGATTTTTAAAGGCGGAATATACCCTTCCTTTAACGTGCGGTTGTCGACTCGAATGTGGAAAGAGGTTTCGAACGCGCGGGGATTCCTACGACCTCGTCGCGTTCGTTTGTTCGTTTGAATGGCCATGCCTTGTCTTCACATTCAAGGCATTCCGTCTTCAAATTTATTATGGATTTTGTCGCATAAAAAACAATTGGGAACTCAATAAACCGGGGTGAGGAGGTCACACCTCGTCAGCTATGATGTAGAATAATGTTTCGAAATTCATATATAGATACCTGGGAAATTTTCTGTGTATTTTTAAAAATTAGTTTTGCGTCAGCCCCACTGTCTAACATCGATATTTTTCTTTTTTTTTTTGTGGGTGCGCTCCGATACATACCGAGGGTAGGTTAACGAAATGTTCCGTGTTTATAGTGTAAGTAAGACAGGTTCGGGCGGCACGATTATCGAGACCGCGGTCACCGGACGCTTTGAGAATCTGGAATCTCTCAGTGTGGCTGCCCGAGGGGTATTCAGACCGTTTCGCGACCGATTTTGCGAGTTATTATATTCGCAGGTGCGGCAGTTTTCGTTAGTGTGTCCTATCCTTTTGCAATACCGACAAACGGGTCGGTTGGATTTAGGCGTTTTTTTCTGTAACTGAAAACATCTATCTGCTGAATGGCCGATTCTTTTGCATATTTGGCAATGTCACGTTCTGAAGGGGACGTGGGCATATATTTTTAGATTCCCTCCTTTTTTGCCTACGACAAGCGCAATAGCACGGGATGAGGGTAAAAAGGGGTAGTGCTTGGAATGAGTTAGAAATTAGGAAGTCATGCAGTGATTGGCATTTAGAAATAATCTGACGAATTTGTACAAACTTAACCAAAGGTTTATTACAAATAAGTGATCGGATGAATAAATTTGTTTAACAGAAAAATTGACAATGGAAATAACGGTGAAGCCGGGGGAACAATCGGATTAACATAAAAATGAGATTTGTCGCTTACATTGGTCGCTGTGTTCGTGAGTGGATCAGTGTGTAGGTACGCTCGCTCGCAAGAGTATCGGTTGTCGCTCGCAGATAAGGGTCTCGTTGACGGACGCCACGCTTAGCGTTCGGAAAGCGGTCACCAGCACCAGACTTTTGGGGCGCTGAGAGTGTTTATGTATATCCGGGTAGTAAACAGCACTTGAACTATTTTATAGACTCGAGGCCGCGAGAGTCGACTAACTGTTTATACGACACTTCGGTCAAAACCCGAAGATGTATAATATTAGAAACTCTATGATACCGGTTCTACACTTCGAATTCTGTCAGAACAAGATTAAGAAGTGAATTTAATTTGATGGAAGATTTTGCGAGACTGAGATCTGAACGCGATGGAAACTGTTGGAAGACTTGATCTGAACGCGGTGGAGACTGTTGGAAGACTGACTTCAGGAAGGAAGTCTTTCTTGATATGAAAATTAGGAGGGGATAAATTCTTGGAGAAGGAACTTTAAGGTTTAGCGTGATTGGTCGCGATATTCATAATTCGCAGAATTGATCTCGATCATTCCTTACATAGAATTTGCACGCGTGGAAGGTAGGAGACCTTTGTCCCGTGTTTCGGCGAAAAACGCGTGGAGTACAGAGTTCGATATGTGAGAACTAAACATTCGCATGGTTTGTGTTGTCAATTTATGGCTCTGGTGACTTCTCATATCGAGAAGTTTGTATATCGGACTACGCTGCGAGACCGGATGTCTTATTATTTAGTCGGAGTTATAAGTTCGGCGGAGCCGTCTATTCTATGTTATGTTTAAATAATCTAGGGTCGAGGTCACCATGAGGTCACGAGGTCACGAGGTCACTCTTGGTCACCATGCGGATGGGACGGCGTAGGATTTCTGGAGTCTTTTGATGGAGCTGTTGGTTGATTTTTCGTTCGACAGCTCTTCTTGGAATATGCGCCTGAGAACGTGTTCTTGTTGACAGCCAATGGGATAGGAAAGTCGATGACTGTGGCGATGCGGCTATCGTGTATATATCGCTGTTACTTGAATATGCGTGCGGAACGTACGTACGTTCCTTTGTACGCTGTTATTCCTCTTATTCTTAGATTTATACATTTAATAATAAGCTTATAAGGGCGAATGAGGATATTGGGAATAACCGAGAGAAGGCACATTCGCTAGGATGTAACAGCAAACAGCTGAGTTTTGTTCGTTTAAGACCCGTTGGTACTCGTTGGCGTAGTGTTCTTGATTTCTGTAATTTTGGCAGGTAAGGGTCGCGAATCGACAATTTTCTGTAGTGTGATTGTCACTTTTGCATACAACATTTTACTGATTTGAATGAACTGAACTGAACTTCGTGTTCGATTTTGATCGCATATTCTATTGCGTCTTCGTATACCAGTATGAATTCTGATAAAGTGATATCTTTTGTCAAACTCCGGGACGCAGCTAATGGCATCTTTTAGGGATATTAACTGGTTTGTTGCTAACGTCGTCATCGTTTTTGTGGGTTTGATTTTGATATTTGAGGATTTTTGTAATTTCTTTATCGATCGCTTAGGAGGTTCCAAACCAGCTAACAAATCGGATGTTTCAATTTCCGAATCACTTGTGGACGTCGGATTAATTAGCACATTCCCTTTTTAAAATCCCGAACGAGCCCCCAAAAAATAATGTCACATCCGGAAGAGATGAGAGCTTAATATTTTCGTTTCCCTCTTTGTTACCTACGCTTAGCGCAATAGCACGGGATGAGGGTAAAAAGGGGTAGTGCATGGGAAAGAGTAGAATTAAGAAATCGACACGATATTGCGAAATTGAGGAAATTGAGGAATTCGACAGACTTGGTGTACGATCGACACTATGTTATTCATTATAAGATTACTAGACGGTTTGAAGCGATCAGGTCTACGATGAATGATACAAAAAGAAAAGGTAAAGTTAGCTTACATTGGTTGTGTTTGACACTCGGTCGCTCGCTCGCTCGCTCGCGTTACAAGGGCCTCCGCTCTTGGCCTGGTGCGCTCGCCGGTACAATCGCTGGTAAGGTGCTCGTAGGATTTTACGCTGGTCATGTGTATACTCGACGTGTTTACGACGACGGGCACTACGCGTGGATATAAATATGAATGGCGCGAGGGGTCGATGAATTGAGACTGATATTCAGGGTAAAATGAAGACTCTTCGTATGAAGGTTAATTGGATATATTCGTTTGGCTTCTGAATTAAGACTTGATAGAAGAAGTTGATTCGATATTGGTTGACGGAAGACTGAGCTCTGAATTTGTCTTATTGTCTTATTCCGACAATAAGATTGTCGGAAGACTGGGATTGAGTCTTGATACAGGGTGCGCCAGAGAAACTTACTTATTTGAAAGGTCAATAAAAACAAAAGTACTTCAATTATTGTTTTAATTTTTTTTTTATTTGAGAATACAATATCCCAATTTTTTTTCATGCAGTCTTGAAAATGACATCGGATAAATGGCGACCCCCATTGCGCATATACTGATGAAGTCGATTTTTGAAATTCGTATCCACTCTTTGCAGCATATCAATTGGTATGTTGGCAATGGCGTCGCGAATGTTGTTCTTGAGGTGTGCTATGGTCCGTGGTCGATCGACATAAACCAGAGATTTCAAATAACCCCATAAAAAGAAATCGCATGGAGTCAAATCTGGAGAGCGTGCCGGCCATTGGAGATCGCCTCTGAGAGAGATGAGGCGGTCGGGGAAATGTTGTCGCAACAAATTCATTGAGTCTCGTGCTGTGTGTGCTGTGGCTCCATCTTGCTGAAACCACACGTTCCTAACGTTCATTTCTTCGAGTCTTGGAAGAAAAAATTCCCATAGCCGCTGCGTGTTTGCGAGCCGAACGCCGGGGAGAACGCACAACTGACTGCCTCACTCTTTCGACATTTTCCGGAGTTCTGATGGTCCGTTGAAGTCCATTTCTGGGTTTAGCGACACTTCCACACTCCCGAAATGAGTTTACCCACGACAGAATCGAATTACGGCCAGGAACGAGTCTGTGAGGAGGAATTTCAAAGCGAGCGCGGAAGGTACGTTGCGTAGCAACAAGTGAGCGACCGTTAGAAAAGAAGCTCTCGACTGCGAAGGCCCGCTGCTCTCTAGACCAGAGCATGATGGCAACTGACTGGAGGGAGAAACAAACTTGGGAACTTCCCCCTCCAGATGCGCCCCCTCTCGCCCCTCTACCCGCCCAACTCACCGCGCGGGAATTTTTTCAAATAAGTAAGTTTCTCTGGCGCACCCTGTAGAAGAACTTGAGTCGATGGTAGTTGACGGGAGACTGCTTCGACCTTTTGCCCACTGACCTTTCTTGGTTCGCATGCGAATTTTTAGAGTGAGTGGGAGACAATCTTTGGTTTCTCTTCTTAGAAATAATGGCGCTGGTGGAAGAGGCAACATCGCTTTGTTAACGGAACGTGCATGAGGTGTTTAGACGAAATTCGCGCTAAGTCGTTCGCGATAGCGCGGCGACCGTTTGATTCGGACGGCCCGGATATTATCATACTCCGCTCTGGTTACCGGGTCGAATCACGCAGAATTCTCTTTGTGCCCATGCGGATGGCTAGCGTAACATTTTCGGAGTGAGTGCCTGTTTTATTTTCTTCAGTTGCGGCTTTTCGTGGAATATTTGCCTGAGATCATGTTCTTGTTGAAAGCCAATGTGATAGGAAAAGTCAATGACTGTGTGTATATATCGCTATCGTGTATATATCGCTATGATTTGAATATGTTCGCGGAATGTACGCAAGTTCCGTTTAATGCTGTTACGCATCTCATCCTTAGATTTATACATTTAATACGCTTCTGACGGCAAATAAGGATATTGGGAATAACGGAGATGAAAAAAAAAACCTAAATGAGAGAAGGGCCATTCGCTAGGATGTAACTCAGCCCTCGATTTTGACGTGAGTTCGTTGGTGATGAATAGATACCAAAAATATGAAACGGTATTTCAAAGATATTAAGTGGGAAGTGGGGGTTTGGAATTGGGACGAGAAATTGCTTCGAAATACGGAAAATCACAAAATGACAAAGAGATTAACTGTCGTTATAAGTAATGGCAATATTAAAAAAAATATTAGGTGTTCCAGAATTGGATGATGGAAAAGGTTCATCTCAGGCGTCTGCTCTTTTTGAAGTAATTTGTGATTGGGGATTTTCCGATTACATTAAGGCAATCTGTTGTGACACCACGGCATCCAATTCAGGCCGGTCTCGTGGTGCTACGCCTCTACTGGAACAATTCCTTGAGAAAAAATTGTTGTACCTGCCATGCAGACACCACATACGCGACTTGATGCTGAAAGCTGTTCTTGAAGAAAAAATCTGTTTCACCACAGCTCCCAACGTCCCTTTGTTCAAACGTTTTCAAGGAAATTGGTTGAATGTTAACAAGAATCAATTTAAAACTGGCCTTGAAAACGAGTACATTCGTGGTATTATTTCCGGTCACGTCTATGATATCAACGAATTCGTAAAACATAAATTAGACATCAGTTAACTCAGAGATGATTATAAAGAACTTTTACTCTTGGTCCAAATATTCATCGTATCATTGAAATACCGATCTGAAGTTGATTGAAAAACTACACAATTACCAATCAATCGGCGAAAAGATTGCTGAGGTCTCGTTGAAAAAAAAATGAAAAAAAAAAACGTTTGTGGTTCTTGAATGCAGAAACAGCTGCGATGGCATTTTTCGACGAAACCTTATCAGCTGATGTAAAAAGACAAACGGTATCAATGCTCGGTAAAGTTGATGACAATGTTAAATGCCCTACACGCGTAGAGGTCCGAGATATGAGAGATTTGTACAATTTAAATGTTGATTCGTCCATATCATCGTTATCGTTGGGATTTTTCGAACGATTCGGAATAAACCAAAATGTCTTCAAGAATGATCCGATACTGTGGTCTTATGATTATAAAGCAGCTCTCCATCTGGTTAGTAATCTAAAGGTGGTTAACGATACTGCAGAAATAGCAGTACAATTAATCAAAGAGTACAACAGCATACTTACGACTGACAGTGAGAAAAAACAATGTATTTTGAAAAAAGGATCGGATTGGAGAAAAAGAGTGCCTGATGCGCGAAAATCTAGTTTAATAAAAGAATTTTCACAAAATGCAGCCTATCGTCTTTATGTATCGCATTTATACATTGTAATCTATGTACTATTAAAAAAAAGGTGAAATCCAAATTGCTACGCAATAAAAAAACATAGCTCCGATTGATGATAATTAATTTTTTTTTGTAACGGTGGAATTTATTTATTTTCTTTTTCAAGCAGTTCAAACAATATTTGATGTTAGCCAAGCGGTTCATACAAAACTTGTGCCGCAAAAAATATCTTATTGTTTTCTGAAGTACCCATAACTATAATAGAGACACTCAGTAAGTTTCAAATTTTTCGGAGCAATATTAAATCAGACAAAAAAATATACCGCAACTGGTCCATATGCCCATGTTAATTAAATGGAAAAATTCACTCCTTTGGAGGCACCCTTTAAAATTAACTCACAGGCTGCGCCTTTCACGTACTTTTGTATATGCATTAGTAACCTATTTGGCCAGTGCGAGCAGTAAAATTCGAAATTACCAAAAATAAAGACCACTTTAATATATATTTTTTTAAATTGTGTCTCATATGGCGAACGCTTCGCTAATTGTAGCTTCCATGTACAGGGATGTCCCCTTTTTACATTTCCCACCATTTTCTCCAATCCACATCCCTAATCGATCCCCACCTTGGGGCCGCAGCCGACTTCCCCCTCTGTATGGCATTCACCATGATATTTTCTGTCATGGGTATAGGGAAACTGCGGAAAACCTATACCAATACAGCCGTCACGAGTTCGCTTCCCAGCCTCGGAGCTAGTCGCATTCCGTCGAGAAATAGCTCACAGGCATGCACACCCGACACACACACGTACCGGACCGTGCGCGCGACGTCCGTGTAGAACTGGATCTACGTCACGCCTGTGTTTTTATTTCTCTCCGAAACTACGAGACGGTGATTCGAACCCGTGACCTCCCGATGTGCTGATTTCAGAGGCAAGCACGCTAACCGCTAGACCAGCACATCGGTTTCCCTAATACACACACACACACACACACATACACACACACACACACACACGCGCGCGCGCGCGCGCGCACGCACGCACGCACCCGTACACGCACGCGCGCGCACACACACACACACACACACACACTCACTCTCACACACACACACACACACACACACACACACACACACACACACACACACACACACACATCTATATATTGTGACGGAAAATTCACCTTCCCAAAACGTCACAAAAGGGACCTCCTGTTTTCCTGGCGATTTATTTAAGGGCGCCAGCCGCCGTGGCGGCTCGCCGGGAAAATAGGTCAGACGGAGTCCGACCGGAGGTCACCCAATT
>OZ023323.1:1727537-1840207 GCA_964007375.1 Ophion obscuratus | reverse complement strand
AATTTGGTCTTGCGGAAAGCTTCCATTTCAGGATCTTGCGAGTCAGATGGAAACTTGTTTTGTGAGAATAAAAGCCAAAGGAGTTCATTTCTACAGTTGTTACGCACCGCCTAGCCTGACGACTGATGAGTTTGAGAATTTTCTCGACAACTTAGTCGCAGACGCTAAACAACGATTCCCGGTAGCCATAGCCGGAGATTACAACGCGTGGGCTGTGGAATGGGGTAGTAAAGTGACGAACAGGAAGGTTCAAGCCCTGCTTGAGGCTATATCCTTATGGGATGTAGTACTACTTAATGCAGGTACAAAGCCCACTTTTGTTAAAGGTGAAGCTTCCTCTATAGTGAACCTCACTTTCGTGAGTAGTAGCCTGGCCAGAGGAAACCAGCACCACTGGGTCAGTGACCATCAAGCGATTCTATGGAAGATTCGCGGATACTTCAGCAGAGCAGCGAAGGCACCGAAGACAAACGGGAACGGCTGGAAAGCGAAAATGTTTGACGCGGACTTGTTTCGTGAAACTTTTGACACCAGCCCCCTCGGAGCGGAAAGTGCAACCGAGAAGGTCACACTTTCACAATGCCACGGAAACGAGATGTCGACTTCCGACCGGCGGTACACTGGTGGAGCGAACAAATTGCCAGTCTCCGAAGGGAGTGTCATCGAACTCGCCGCCTAGCGCAACGAGCTCGAGGCAAACGCTCGTTCCCCGATTTGGAAGAACAGCACAGGAAGGCGCGCTTGAAGCTTAAAAAGGCTATCAAGCAGAGTAAAGCTGAAAGCTGGGGCGAACTGCTCAGCAAGGTGGAAGATGCTCCCTGGAGCAGGCCGTACAAAGTAGTAATGACTCGGCTGAAAAGCCAGCCAATGCCATCGCCTGTGGACGCAGCCCTGCTGGAAAAGATTGTTGCACGTCTGTTCCCTGAGCAACCCGAGGAGGACTACCAGCTCGAGGAGGATGTCGATGAGGACATCCCAGCCATTACTGAAAAAGAGCTTCTTACGGCAATTGCCAGGGTGGACAACAATAAAGCCCCCGGCATGGATGGGATACCCAACATCGCACTCAAGGCAGCGATCAAGTTGGCACCGGCAATATTCCTGGGTATGTACAATGGGTGCCTCAAGGAAGGAATCTTCCCGGACAAGTGGAAGTGGCAGAAGCTAGTGCTCCTCCCGAAAGGGAAGACGCCACCAGACGAACCTTCATCCTATCGTCCGCTTTGTATGCTTGATACCGCCGGAAAGATCTTCGAGCGCATCATCCATAACAGGATCGAGAAGTTCGTGGACCCTCTACTGGCGGAGGGCCGGTTTGGCTTCAGAAAGGAGCGCTCTACGCTGGATGCCATCAACACAGTGGTGAAGCAGGCGCAGGATTCGACTGCGGAGAAACGATGCACAAGAGGGTTCAGGAAGTACTGCGCAGTTATCGCTCACGACGTCAAAAACGCTTTCAACTCGGCGATATGGAAGTGTATCATGGATGCCCTAAAAACATTAGGTGTACCATGGTACCTACGGAGAATAGTGGCGAGTTACCTATCTAATAGGTGGCTCATGTACGACACAGAGGATGGACTGAAGACGTGTAGGGTGACTGGAGGAGTTCCTCAGGGCTCTGTACTTGGACCGCTTCTGTGGATCATCATGTACAATGATTTGTTGCTATTATAATTGCCGAAAGGAGTGTCCGTCGTAGCGTCTGCAGATGACGCGGCGTTGATTGTCATCGCCCAATTTCTGGAGCAAATCACCGCACTCTTCGGCGAAGCTTTCGCCAAGATAAAGGAATGGATGTCTTCTGTTGGACTGCAGCTTGCAGCCCACAAAACAGAAGTACTCCTCGTATCCAGCAGGAAGGTGATGGAAACGGTAACGCTCAGGGTTGGAAACGCCTAAATCACATCCCAACCGTTCATTCGGTACCTGGGTGTGATTCTCGACGGGAGGCTGAACTTCAAAGAGCAGACCGAGCAGATCAGCAAAAAGGCCGCTCGGGTGGCTACCACACTGGCGCGACTGATGCCTAATGTTGGTGGCCCCAGACGAAAGAGGAGGAAACTGCTGTCTTCAGTGATGACCTCAGTGCTCACCTATGGCATACCCATATGGGCTGACGCACTGAAAATCCAGGAGTACCGCAGGAAGGCTACAGCAACGTATCGCGTCAGCGCCTTGAGGGTAGCCTGTGCATTTCGCACTGTTTCTGAGGACGCTATCAACGTTATCGCGGGAATGCTGCCCATTGAGGTGCTCGCTGAGGAGCGTAGATCGATGTACCAGCAGAAGGGAGCTAGATATCCCAGTTATGCAAGGACAGAAGCGAGAGCAACCAGTGTCAATCAGTGGCAGACGATGTGGGATGCCTCTACCAAGGGAAGGTGGATACATCGACTAATCCCGAAGCTGGAGATATGGGTGAACCGTCTACATGGGGAGCTCAACTATTATCTCACTCAAGTGATCTCAGGACACGGCTGCTTCCGGGCTTATCTCTATAAGTTTAATTATGAAGATTCCCCGGACTGCCCAGCATGTGTAACAGTCTAGGAGAACGCTGAACATGCATTGTTCCAATGCCCACGGTTTAGTGCCTCCCGCGCGATAGTCGAGGATCAGCTGGAGACACGCATCACCCCGGACAACCTGGTTGAGTTGATGCTGAAGTCAGCAGACGCATGGACAGCGGTATCGGCTTATGCTGCCGCAGTAATGAAGGAATTGCGACGTGCAGAACGCGCGAGGAAGAAGACGACGCCGGAAGACCAGGTAGTCATAGATGAAATCAGCGGCACGAACCCCTAAACCACTTATACCATCTCGAGTGGAACGGGGGATGTAAGGTCGTCTGACAGTACTTTAGGAAGAGCTACGGCTAAGGCCTCTCCCGCGAAGTAATAACTAGCGGTCGTCCCGCGGGAGAATTTGTAAGGCCACAGAGGAACGGGGGTTTTAGTCCGTGCAAGCCCGACACACGGCAATTATTTGCTACGGTGCGCAGGAATTTTCCCGCTAAACCTCTTAAAAAAACACACACACGCAGAGTTGCCGGTACATTGACGTCCAAAAATAAAAGTTAGGTCCCTTGTATCGTGGGGTATCCGAAGCACCCCCATATATGTTCCCCATGACGACTGTTCATAGTTTTCGAGTTATGCATTTTTTTCTGAATTTTTGAGAATTTTCAACGTGACCAATTTTAAAAAAATGAAAAGAAAAAGTAGAAGACTTTATCGATATTTTTTTGCAACTGAATCTTCATGGGTAGTACCTTTATGCATAAAATAATCAGCTTCGTATCTGTGATGAAAGTTATGAAAATGTAGGTCTAAAGTAAAAATTTACGTTCGGTAAATTATGACTTAAGTTTTCAACTTCAAATTAGACATATAAACAGGTGACTTCATGGTTCCTAAGTAGGCCTCAAGCATGCGCCACACTTTCAGCTTTCATGATATTTAAAAGGACGTAGTACTTAATAGGTTCAATTAGGTGGCCTCCGCGCACACCTGACGTCAATCCTGTCACGTCCGGAGGGGACGTGGGCATATAAAGTGTGGTTCCTTCTTTCTTGCCTACGCCTAGCGCAATAGCACGGGATGAGGGTAAAAAGAGGGTAAAAGAGTGCTGGAGGAAGGAAGGATATTTAAGGAATTTATGGAAATAATCCGATTATTTGGAAATGACTCGTTTCTAATTAACAGTTGATTTATTGAAATCGGCCAATTTGGCTAATTCTATTAACGCTCGAGTACAAAGAGTGTAAAAATGTGGTTCGCTTACATTGGTGATTTCGTTCGGTGTCGACCCTGTCGTTCAGGTAGCGGGTGTCGGTCGTAAAATGTAGGGCCTTCGCTAATGGGCCAGATGCGGTTGCAGATGGTATCGGTGGTACGCGTACAATTTTCGAGTACACTGATTCTTTTCTAGGTTCGACGGTATGAACGCGACTAATTCGATTAAGGACTTTGAACGTAGATAGAAAATAAGGAAACCGTCGTGGACTGATAGACTTAAGACTACTGCAGACTGAAGATTACTACCGACTACTGTCGCGACTACAACTCTCTAAAAAAACTGCTGGGTTGCTCCCTTTATATGTGATTTCTTGGTCTCCCAAATTCATAGAGTGGGAGAGATAGAGTATTGACCTCAGTTAATTTGGAAATAGAAGTATCATACGTAACGAGCGCATGAACCTGTATCTGGTGGAAGGTTTTTGTGGAGGAGGGCGCATCTGCATTCTCCTCATACGAATTCTTTTCCTGTGCTGCTTAATTTTACGATCGGGCCGCTGCGAGTTTTCCGGGGCCTTACTGAGATTCATTTGTATGTTGGTTGTATGCAATTTAGAGAGAACGTGGGGACGCATTCATGGAATCTTATGCAGAGGTCATACGAGTCTATTTTTGTGACCGGATTTCTATCGGGGAAAGCGTAGCGGTTAGGCGCTACGTGATCCTTCCATATGCATATCCCTTTTTGATACTTCTTAATTTTACGACCGGATTGATGGAAACCTTTCCGGGCCTGACTGACGTTGCCCTAAAGGCTCGGTACGTGTTTTTGTTTTATGGCTTTTCTGAGAAGTTGCGCCCAGTGTCCGACACGGCCGTCGAATAGACAAAAAGGGGAGGCCGCATGGAGAGAGTGCGCGACGCTCAGGTTCTATTAATGAGCGGTATCTTAACTATAGAGTACCTTTGAAAATATGTCGAGGAATGAGAGTATTCTTATCGTGCTTATTTTGGTGCACGTGGTTTCGTAAGGGACCACGGGAGTCCTTGGTCACCTCGGAGTTCAATGTGCCTCCCGACGTGACACCTCCCCCTTTAGGATCGAGCGTCTCGCTCGATCAATAATTGAGGGTGGTGATCGAAATTACAGGAGCATGCTTGAGTGGACTTGATATTGTCATTCGTCGACTTACAATGTGTTTTAGCTGATGTGTAATGTGATGGCGTAACTTATGGTTATCCTACTCTTACGAGATACGAATGAATTTGATTATCATCTTACAAGAAAGTGTAGATTTTCCCTATAGATTTTCGTGCGAGTTTTTTTTTAATATAAATCTATATATGCCTTGAATTTTTTTCTAGGATGCATATGTATGCCTTTTCTCTGGGGGAAACATTATGCGTTCTTGTACGTCGCCGATATCTTCTGTGGAATAGGATCATATGATGCTGGTGATCCTGGGTTAGTGTATCGCCGAGTACACTCCGTCGTCGATTTCGTGATTGCAGGTGGTGTACGTGGCTTCGACCGGAACAGGGATGAGCTTGTACCAGATATCTCCGAAAAGGGAAGTAAGGGATTTCAGGTTGTTTGAGTTTTTTTTCACGTTTGAGGAATTAGGAGATATATTTCGTTCCCACGAGCGACAGGCATTTGATCGTAAAATTCTTTTAACCCTATGAGGTTTTCTTGTATCCTTATACATTGAATAATGTGTACTCTTTCGCCGGCAAGTACCGCCTTTTAACCCGGCTTCATTACTAAATTGCATACAATTTGTCCGAGGCTTGGATCGCTAATAATAAACTATTTGGAGCATTCGGCGCTCCTATTGACGCTGTTGCGTAGGCATATCGTAATATAATGATTTTCTAATATAATATAATGACTACGTATATGAATTTCGAATTGACGTAAGCGATTATATCTAGGATTATATCTGGAATTTTTTGTCGAATTGTGAAACTGTTAGGTCGGCGAGTTTTGGATATACACAAGTTCGAATGTTCTGTACTGAAGATACTGTAGCTAAAAATTTGATTTGCTTTTCTCATTGCGAGTGCAAGGGTGATATCGTTAGATGTTACTGAAAAGGTTGATTACGGCCATCTGAAAAACGGGGTAATTATTCTGATTATTTATTAATCAAGGACTTCCGACAATGATAAAGTGGTAATGTTCGATGAGCTGAATCCACAGTCATATGCCATCATGGTAATCGCAGGCGGGATAAGGCGCAACATTATTATTACCAGCAAGAGAGACATCTGAAAAAGTAAAGCATTACTGTGATTGTTGCTCGATTGGTGGTTTGAGAATCGTTAAATAGATTGGGAAGGTTGTTTATTTATTGGGATGGAAGTCGGACTCATCACTTGCTATTTTTTTGCGTTTCGGCTTTCTTTCTATGGTTTCGGCATTTATGTGTGAATACCGTAATCTATTTTCGTGAACTATTCGAGTCTTTTTGTTGTGTTCTATTTTTACATTACGTTTACTTAATTTTCTAAGACCTTATGTGGTCCTGAGTAATGATCTCCAAGTTTACCAGGTTTCGGTCCTTTTTGGAGATAGACATAGTCTCCTACTTTAAAATTTTTACGGTTGGCGTTTTTATCGTAATATTTTTTTGATCGATGTTTGGAGGAAACTAGATTTTCGTAAGCAAGATTTTGAATTCCGTTTATTCTTGTAATCAATTCGGTTAGATACCCGCGGTAGGTGGGTAATTGATCTGACTCTCGAAGAGGTTCACTTGATGGAACTCTTGCCAATTTCCCAAAGACGACTTCCTAGGGTGTATGTTTTGTACTTTCATGAACACTGGTGTTGTACGAAAGCATGGCTAACTCCAACCATTGGTCCCATTCATTATCTTTATCAGTATATTGTTTCAAGAATTCAGCAAGTACGTGATGAGACCGTTCAAGGGATCCATTGTATTGAGGATGAAATGCCGTGGTTCGGTATCGCTTTATGCGAAAGCGTTTGGCGATTCTTTTCATTAGACCGCTAAGGAAGTTACTTCCCTGGTCCGTCAATAATGCCTTGGGTGCACCAAAAATACATATGAAACGTTTTATGAACGCGTCAGCGACGGTTGTCGCCAGAGCGTTTGGTAACGGAATTGCGACACAGTATTTTGACAAGTGATCTTGAATTGTGAGAATATATTCAGTCTGACAGGAGGTTCGTTGCATTGGGCCCACTATATCCATTGAAATTTTTTCGAAGACTGTACCTGGAGTATCAGTAATTATCATCGGTTGTTTCGTTTTTACCCGGACTAATTTTTTTATTTGACATTCGAGACATTGTTGAACTCTTCTTTGGATATCGGACTTTAGATCTTCCCAATAATATTCTCGTTTAATTCTATTATATATTTTTGAAACCCCTTTGTGACCTCCAATTGGGGATTTGTGCATTTCATAAAAAATAGGGACTCGTTTTTCAACTGGCACATAGTGGAGTGTTCCTAAGCAGATTATTATTTTTGTTTCACTGGCTTTGAATGATTCTTTTATGACGTTCAAGACGTCAGCCCATATCATGTGCTCAATGTGATTACTGTGGCAAATACTTAGTGATTGAATTTTGAGGTTTACGTAAAGATTCTTTAAGTCCTTTACGCTTTCTTCAATGTTTTCCGATATGAAAGTTAATGATCCGGAATACTCGCCTTTAATAACTAGAGCAAAGTGATATTTTTTTCCAACTTTGATACTGTAGGCTTGACCTTCTGTCAGATTTTTCCAAGAAGGTAGCTTATTTAATTCTTGCAATTTTTGTGATCCAGGATCACAAGGATTTCCTTGAGAATCGATCAAATAAACCAGATTGTCGTTACGGAAATGAAATAACTCTTTTGTCTCAATACAATTAGCGATTTTAAAATGGGACGTCGTCGCGTCCCTTGCAGGATGATCCTCGTCTTCGGAAGTCAATGGATTATTGGAACTGGCATCTGAGTCTATGGAGGCATCAGAATTTGGGTCAGTGTGTTTTCGGAAAAAGGGAAAAGGCTGTGCCTTGCGCTGGCTAGGGTCCTCGGCTGTTTTCGGATCAATGGCCTTCACGGGCCTTCTGGCGCGTGCCGGCTTAAGTACCTCGGCTTCTGTTTCCTCGTCACTGCTCTCCTCGTAGTTTATGCGTTTACGTGCGCGGCGGGCCTGGTGTCGAGGTATGGGACGCAAGTCTGACTGTTTAGGGCTAGGTGCAGTGATCCTGGTCATGGTCTCTTCGCTTGATGTTTCATTTTCCTGTTGCGTTGATTTCCCTAATTCCGGAGGTATATCGTTTTTTGCTTGCGAGCGAGTAACAACGTTAATTTCTTCTTCATAAGGTATATGATGGATTTCGGCTTTAGTCGTGAAGGTTGGAGGGTTTCCAGGTTTTTTTATCATTACTGTCAATCTCTTCTACTTCATATAGGGAATCCTGTATCGTGACTTTTGAACTTTCAGCTTGAGTTTGTTGACTATTGATTATCATTTTTACGTCTTCTAATTTCTCTATTTGGTTTCGCGATAGTGCATCGGCATTCGAATTCAGTGTACCGGGTTTATAGATGACTTCATAATCATACTCGGAAAGTTTGAGTCGCCATTTGAGCACACGTGCGTTGGCGTCTTTAGCGGTCCTAAACCAAACTGAGGGCTTGTGATCTGTAACGAGAGTGACCCATCTGCCATAAATATGAGGTCGGAAGGCTTTTACGCTGTGAACGATTGCCATAGCTTCTTTCTCGTATGTGTCATACCGAAGGGCTGCACCGCGTAACACTCGCGATGTGTATGCTATAGGTTTATCTTTTCCGATTTCGCCTTGTGATAGGACTCCGCCTAAAGCGTATCCGGAAGCATCAGTAGTGATGATAAATGGTTTGTCGAAATCGGGGTATTGGAGGATAGGAGCTTCGCATAATTTATTTTTAAGAATTTCGAAGGCTGTTTGCGTTTCGTTTGTCCATATAAAGTCAGTTTTATCTTCTAAGAGATGAGTTAAGGGCTTTGCGATTTTTGAGAAGTCTTTAATGAATCTGCGGTAATATCCAGTCAAACCTAAGAATTGGCGAATATTTTTAACGTTCTTTGGAAGGGGGAATTCTTTTACTGCTGCTAATTTGTTAGGATCTGGCTTTAATCCATCTTTTCCAATGATGTGGCCGAGGTAAGTTACTTCCGGCCTAAGAAATTCGCATTTGTCCGGCTGCAGTTTGAGATTAGCGTTTCGTAATCGTTCCATTAAATTGTGAATTTTGTCACCGTGTTCCTTTAAGTCTTTTGCATAAACAACGATGTCATCAAGATAGATAAATAGGGATACTCCTTGGAGTCCGCTAAGGACAACGTCCATTAAGTGCTGGAAGGTTGCTGGAGCGTTTTTAAGCCCAAAAGGCATTCGAGCGAACTCATAATGGCCGTATGGCGTGGAGAAGGCTGTCTTTGGTTTATCTGCAAGGTCCATTTATATTTGGTGGAAGCCAGATGCTAAGTCGAATATGGAAAAATAAGCTGCATTTCCCAATTGATCCAAGATGTCAGTAATATTCGGTAGTGGATAGGAATCGCCGATTGTTTTTTCGTTAAGGGCTCGAAAATCTATAACCATCCTCCAACGCTTGTTGCCATTGGAGTCCGGGTTTTTTGGTACAATCCAAACAGGACTGTTTTTGGGGATTCCGAGTGATTTATGATGTTGGATTTTAACAGCTCGTCTACCTGATTCTTGACTTCGCCTTTAAGGGCTTGTGGAAACCTATATTGCTTGGTGTTGATCGGAAGGTCATCGACTGTCGGAATCTTGCGTTTGAGTATATGGGTAGCTCCCAGAGGTTCGTCTTTTATGTGGAACCGGTCAGCATAAGTTTCGATAATATCTTCCACATGTTTTAATTCTTCGTCTCCCAAGTGGTCTAGACGCAAGGGATTTTTAATGATTTCTGGACGTTCTGAATTTTCTTAAATTATGTGTGATGTTGATTCGGGGATAGAAATGGAGTTTAGGCTTTTTTCAAAAATTGTTTTTACATTCAAATTTTGATTTTGATTTTGATTTTGATTTGGACATTGTTTTTGATTTTGATTTTGTTTTTGTTTTTGATTTTGATTTTGAATATTTCCTTGATTTTTTATTGTTTTCATTTTCCTTTTTATTCTTGATGTTTCCTCGCTACTGGAATTTTTATTTATTTTTCCCTGATCATTGCCCTCATCGGAGCTGTACCAGGTTTTTGATTCGACTTTTTCTGTTGAATCTTTTGGATTGGCCACTTTTGGGCCCTGGAATAGCGTAGTTGTTTTGCGATCTACGACTGGAATAGAAGGATCGCGAGGAATCGAATTGGAATTGATAATAAAATTTGGACTTGTCTCTGATTGATTTATTTTCAACACTTCATTGATTCTAGTTCTTGCCCTTGCCTCGCTACGAGAATTTTTTTTAAATTTCAAATTGGCCTCTTTTGGGCTCTGGATTTGCGCGATTGTCTTGCAATCGGCGTTTGGAATGGGAGGATCACGAGGGATCGGACGAGGACTAGAGATCGTCATGCAATCTGCGTCTTCAATCGAATCTTCGACAGTGGTGAATTCTTGTAATTTTATGACTGGTACGCCCAGTCTTACGATCTCATTAGTGGTGTTCGCCAGCATAAACACCCTTGTGGATGGTCAAAGGTGGGATATATGCTTCCTTTAACGTGCGGTTTTCGGTTTTGACATGGAAGGCGGCCTCCGAGCGCGCGGGGATTTCAATTACCTCGTCGGGTTCGTTCGTTTTTTCGAAAGACAATACCTCATTTCCACATTCGAAACACTCTGTCTCGAAATTTATTTTGGATTTTGTTTGATAAAAGTAACGGGTCCCTAATAAGCCGGGGTGAGGGATTCCTACCTCATCGGGTATAATATGGAATAAGGCTTCGAATCCGAATACTCACAACATTACGCTTCCTAATCCAAAGACCGGAGGCTCGGATATTCCCTTTAATCTAATGATATCTTGTTCGTCGATACCAGCCAAATTTTTTACATATTTTAAAAAAAAAAAATTTGGGATAGCGCCACTGTCTAATAGTACCGATATTTTTCCCACTTCCGGTAGTGCTCCGATACACACCGAGGGTAGTTTATCAAATCTTTCTGAATTTATTGTGTAGGTTGGATATCTTCGTTCGGCGCAGTCATCATGACTGTTGTCACCGGACGCGTTGGAAGCCCGGACCCTCTCGGCGCGTCCGTCCGAGGGGGATTTGGGCCGTTTCCCGGCTGATTTCGTGAATCATAATATTCGCGAGTACAACAATTTTCAATTGCGTGTCCTACCCTTTTACAATACCGGCAGACGTTTGGGTTGGAGTTAGACGCTTCGGTTTTTAGCTGGAAGCACTTATTGGCAGTATGTCCAATTTTTTTGCAAATTTGACACTGAAGACTGTCCGACGGGCGTTGCCAATTGGCTGCGAAAGTTATGAATTTATTTTGGAAATTGCATTTTTCAGCAGTGTGCCCTGGTTTTTGGCACAATTGACAATTCATGGAATGGGAATTTTGATTATTATAGCATCTATCTGCAGTGTGACCAGGTTTTTTACAGATTTGACACGAAACAGAGTTTTGCTCGTTTGGAGCAGTCTTCGGCATTAGTTGGCGCTATGGCCTTGATTTTGACAAATCTGACATGTAAGAGATTTGAATCGACAAGCTTCAGTTGAATGATTGTTCTTTTTACAAACATTGCAGAACTTAGCTGCTTGTGATGTAGCTGTTTCTTCTTTTTTAGCAGAGGCTAGTAATTCTTCCCGGGCATTAACCTCGCGTTCAATTCTTATCGCGTGTTCGATGGCGTCTTCGATGGTGTTACACGGGGGAAGGCGTTGGTCGATTTCTACCTTTAACCCTCGCTTAAAACACGTTAGGCAGTAATCGCAAACTGTGACTGTAAAAACGGGGTCTTCTGTCCCATTGTTAGCTAATTTTCGTGCCTCAACTATCTCTCTGCCCTTTTTCCTAATTCTGGAAGTGAAACTTACGACACTTTCGGTGCTTGCCTGTAAGAATGTACCGAGTTCTCCTAATAATTGCATTTCCGATTTATTTGGTGTATATATTTTTTTTAGGAAGGTTGTGAGTTCGTTTATCGTTTGGAATGTTGCCCCGTATATTGTTTCCCTTGCGGGGTCTTTTAATTTGTTCCCAGCTAATTTGACTAAATGTTTTTCGGCTTCAGGTGGAAGCATGTCTTTTGCATCTTCACACCCGCGGATGAAGTCCGCCAAAGAGGTATCCTTTCCATCGAATTCGGGGATACAGTCTACAGCTGTTTGAAGGGAAATAGATTGGTTCGTTGCTAGAGCCATGTTTCCTGAGTTGTCTGGATTCTTTTTAGGGGGTAATGCTAATGATTTGACGGATCTTTTAGGAGGTTCAAGGCCAGGAAATAAGTTAGCATTCGATCCTCTCAAGGCTTAGCCTATATTTGTGGTTTGAGCAGATCCGGAATCTGATAGATCTTCAGTGATATTCAAATTTAATGACTCGCAGGTAGATTCTTTGTCCATTGAGTAAAATCGAAAAGGCACATTCCCGGATGAGCCCCCAAAAATTAATATGTCACGTCCGGAGGGGACGGGGGCATATAAAGTGTGGTTCCCTCTTTCTTGCCTACGCCTAGCGCAATAGCACGGGATGAGGGTAAACAAAGGATGTGCTGGAGGAAGGAAGGATTTTTAAGGAATTTATGGAAATAATCCGATTATTTGGAAATTACTCGTTTCTACTTAACAGTTGATTTATTGAAATCGGCCAATTTGGCTAATTCTATTAACGCTCGAGTACAAAGAGTGTAAAAATGTGGCTCGCTTAAATTGGTGATTTCGTTCGGTGTCGACCCTGTCGTTCAGGTAGCGGGTGTCGGTCGTAAAATGTAGGGCCTTCACTAATGGGCCAGATGCAGTTGCAGATGGTATCGGTGGCACGCGTACAATTTTCGAGTACACTGATTCTTTTCTAGGTTCGACGGTATGAAAGCGACTAATTCGATTAAGGACTTTGAACGTAGATAGAAAATAAGGAGACCGTCGTGGACTGATAGACTTAAGACTACTGCAGACTGAAGATTACTACCGACTACTGTCGCGACTACAACTCTCTAAAAAAAACTGCTGGGTTGCTCCCTTTATATGTGATTTCTTGGTCTCCCGAATTCATAGAGTGGGAGAGATAGAGTATTGACCTCAGTTAATTTGGAAATAGAAGTATCATACGTAACGAGCGCATGAATCTGTATCTGGTGGAAGGTTTTTGTGGAGGAGGGCGCATCTGCATTCTCCGCATACGAATTCTTTTCCTGTGCTGCTTAATTTTACGATCGGGCCGCTGCGAGTTTTCCGGGGCCTTACTGAGATTCATTTGTATGTTGGTTGTATGCAATTTAGAGAGAACGTTGGGACGCATTCATGGGTTCTTATGCAGAGGTCATACGAGTCTATTTTTGTGACTGGATTTCTATCGGGGAAAGCGTAGCGGTTAGGCGCTACGTCATCCTTCCATATGCATATCCCTTTTTGATACTTCTTAATTTTACGACCAGATTGATGGAAACCTTCCCGGGCCTGACTGACGTTGTCCTAAAGGCGCGGTACGTGTTTTTATTTATGGCTTTTCTGAAAAGTTGCGCCCAGTGTCCGACACGGCCGTCGAATAGACAAAAAAGGGGAGGCCGCATGGAGAGAGTGCGCGACGCTCAGGTTCTATTAATCAGCGGTATCTTAACTATAGAGTACTTTTGAAAATATGTCGAGGAATGAGAATATTCTTATCGTGCTTATTTTGGTGCACGTGGTTACGTAAGGGACCATGGGAGTCCTTGGTCACCTCGAAGTTCAATGTGCCACCCGACGTGACAACCCCATCGATTTTTTCATTTGGGGCTATTACAAGGAAATAGCATACGCCCGAGACTGTTCAAGTGAATACGAGCTGAGGCAGAAGATTGCAGAAGCTGAACGTGTTGTGAGAGAGAACAGAGAACCTTTTAGATGATTGAGAGACAATTTCTTACGTAGGTGTAGAATGTGTATTGCTGCTGGAGGTGGCCACTTTGAAAACCTTTTCTGAATGTTAAAAATAAATTACTTTTTTCACCTTGTCATCTGTGTTTTATTAACAAAATCACTGCTTACTTAAAACATTTCTTACGCAACCTATGAAGCTATTTATTGGTTAGTTTCCAGTATTCGGATCATTAATTAACCTTAGGAACGAGAAAAAGGCCAAACATTTTTTTTCCGATGAGGCCGATTTTCGGCAAAGTAGCCCTATTAAGTCCTAATTCTTTTTAATAATTATGAAAGCTGAGAGCCTGGCGCATTATTAAGGCCTACTTAGAAACCATGAAGTCACCTGTTTAGATTTTTAATTTAAACATGAACATTTAAGTCATAATTTACCGAACGTAAATTTTTCACTTTAGGCCAACATTTTCATAACTTTCATCACAGTTACGAAGCTGATTATTTTATGCATAAAAGTACTACTCATGAAGATTCAGTTGCAAAAAGAAATCTCGACAGTTTTCTACTTTTTTTAGATTTTTTTAAAATTGCTCAAGTCGAAAATTCTCAACAATTCAGAAAAAATTCATAACTCGAAAACTATGAAAAGTCGCGGCACAATCATGGGGGTGATTCGGATACCCCACGATACAAGAAACCTAAATTTTATTTTTGGACGTCGATGTTCCAGCCACCCTGTATATATATTGAGGCGTACAGGTCCGTCTCAGGAATAAATAACCCCCACCGTGCGGTCAAGAGTCAACCGACTTCATGATAGGGGCAGGGGAGGGGGGTATCCCGGACTCCCGAAACAGAAAAATAAACAAAACTATAAGCAAACAGAAAGACAGTGAAGAGAAAAACAAGAAAAGGAACAAAAACAGAGTACAGGTAAACTAATTTAAGTAAAAGAGAAAACGTTAACAATAACAAAGGTTAAGGGAAGGGGAAAGTCAACGACAGAACAGCCAAGCAAGGAGGAAGACAGGGAAAATAAAACACAGAAAACCATACACAAACAGAGGAGAAGTAAAATTTATTTAAGAAAGGAGAAAAAGTAACAACAAAGGTCGTCGCTCACTTATCAACCCGGTACCTGATCAGCACCGCCTCGCCTCGAGCGGTTGTCATTTCTTAGATGGGCTTTCCATACATATGCGCTCACTTGTCAACTCTTGCGAGCGAGCCGATCCGGTGATGCTACGGAGTTGACAAGTGAGTGCATATGTATGGGAAGTCCATATAAGAAATGACAGCCGCTCGAGGCGAGGCGATGCTGATCATGTGACGGGTTGATAAGTGAGCGACGACCTTAAAGGCAATTAGGGAATAAGTGAGAGAAGGGGTATGAAAAGGCGGTAAAATATGAAAAGGCGAGAAAAGGCACTCCTCTTCTGGCTCTGGAGAATCGAGAAGTACGAAGTGACGCGAATAGCAGCCCTCAAGGGTCGGGAAAGTGTTATTAAGGCGTTACCCCCACTTGTAGCGCAAAAAGGGCCTTTTTCATGAGTTTTTTTAAAGAAAACTACAAAACTTTTTTTAATCGGTCAATATACCATCTTAAAGAGCACATCTTGAAGAACTTTCAGTAATTTTTTTATTGAAAAATATTACATTGTTTAGTGGTAAATGACCGTCAATGAAATAATGTTTTTATATACACGGTTTGCGGTGACCAACATTGCGGCGAAGTGGATCATCTGAAAAAAAAATGCGGTTGGATTTAGTCAAATATAAGTATAAACTAGTCTTTAATCGAAGGATTTTAAGAAATATTCATTTTTCATAAAATGGCGGACAGTCAAGGTTAATGGTTCGATTTTAACGAAAAAAAAAGGGTGCGTGTGGGTTCGACACGCAAGAGAAGTGAATACGTATGCAGAGAGAGAGAGAGAGAGAGAGAGAGAGAGAGAGAGAGAGAGAGAGAGAGAGAGAGAGAGAGAGAGAGGTGAGGAAAAGTAAGTGATCGAATTATGAATTGGTAAGGAAATCAAAAGTAGCCTGAATGTTTATATTTGACTTTTTTTATTTTATTTATCAACATGAAATGAAATATGTATGAAATGAAGTATTTCGGCAATGGTGTTGTCATCCTTTAGTCTTCGGTGTGTTGACCCCGATTGAGATGGAACTGAGAAAAAAAATTATTTTTTATTTTAAATTCTTGCCATCTCTGTGTGTGCTTCTGGAGACACAACGGAGAGGCTGAGGAAAGGCTTGCAGAGAGCCAGCAGAGAGTTAGCGGAAAAGCAATAGAGAGTCAGCGGAGTCAGCAATCTAGAGTCAGTAAACTCAGCGGAGAAGGAATAGAGAGTCAGTGGAGTCAGCAGAGTCAGCAATATAGAGTCAGCGAACTGAGCAGAGAAGGAATACAGAGTCAGTGGAGTCAGCGGAGTCAGCAATATAGAGTCAGTGAACTCAGCGGAGAAGGAATAGAGAGTCAGTGGCGTCATCGGAGTCAGCAATATAGAGTCAGCGAACTCAGCGGAGAAGGAATAGAGAGTCAGTGGAATCAGCGGAGTCAGCAATATAGAGTCAGTGAACGTAGCGGAGAAGGAATAGAGAGTCAGTGGAGTCAGCAATAGAAACTTGTAAAGGGGCAGCGGAGATTATATAAAAGTTTTTGTATTGTGCAAGTTATTTACGAGCCATGCTGACTCGTACGTAACCTCGCCTCGAACCCCTTGAATATTGTTTAAATATTTTATTATTTTATGTATATTATTTTTTCAATTTTTATTCAATTTTCATTCATTTTTGAGTATTAATTTGCGAAATTTTATATATATGTGTGTGTCTGGAGACACAACAGAGAGGCTGAAACTGAATGCATATAGAGAGGCATTCCGGGCACGTGTATCATGCGAGGTTATGTACGAGCCATGCTACTCGTACATAACCTCGCTTCGAATGGCTCGAATATTTTTGTTTCTTAAAATGTTATTTAAAACGTTCAAATATATATCAAGAATACATACCTTCGTTAGCTGGGGGGTTTGTCGACGATTTATCCACTGCGGGATCCATTTTTTGGAATTGTCATTTATTCCCGCATTAAAATAATACACTACCGCAAAGAACTATCAAAAACAGCACCAACAAATAACAATAATATAATTCACTTTAAAAATTCGCACTGTTTAACGGATAGCACAAAATTTGCCACGAGGCACGACGACACAGTACGAACTCGCACACACACACAGAGCTGTGCCAGCTGTGGGCTCACACGTATACGGGCAACCGCTACGAATAGAACGGCGCGCATGCGTGCACGCGATCCTACCCCCTCTCTGCATTGACTCGCTCGCTCTCACTCGCACTCACACGGCTCATGCATCATTCTCTCTCTCTCTCTCTCTCTCTCTCTCTCTCTCTCTTCTTCTATTCCTTCATTCTCTTGTTCGGTGCTACAACGCGGCTGGGGGCGGGGCCTAATACAGTCGCATTAGAAGTATTCACTTCAAAAACCGCCGTATTTTGGCCATAAAACGGCCATTTTAGTCGAAAAAGAAACGAACGATTAAAGACTACATTTTTATGTATTAAATAAGCCTGCAAAATTTCAAGAAGATCGGTTCATTAGTGTTCGAGTAATCTTGGTCACCGACTTCAGAAATGCCATTTTGAGCAAAACGCGTTTAAAGTTTCAATTTCAGTTTACACGAAGAATATATTTTTTTTTGTAAACTTACATAGAGTCATCTATTCCGGGCCCATACAGAAGTTCTTCTGCCGACGATGCCGCTTGCAAAACGGAAATTTGGTATTGCCTTCGTAACATTCTTCCTTCGCGAGTGCTCTCGGCCGCACGTCTCTCTGCCAGTGCAATCCGTGCTTCATCCATTTTATCAGCATATTCGTGCGCGTTGTGTCCACAGCTCACTCCGATTGAGTTCAAATAAAATAATAATGATTTTGAACCTTCGTTGAATAGTCCAACGGCAATATAAGCTGCTAAATTTACAACAATTGCTCCACTCGAGACGATTTTTGGGCTGAATTTCCAAATAAGTTGGTTGAAGCTTTCGTTGTTATTTTGATTGAAGCCACCGACGCATCTTTCGAGTAAAGTTTCCTTACTCAGATCGTTGTATATAGGTCTAATGGCATCCAATACATTTGATGGAAGTGGTTTGTAATCGTGTTGGAAAGCCTCGTTTCTCGCCTGAGCTCGTTGATACGAACACCACTATTCTTCATCGGTTGGACATCTCTCATGGTGTGGATTTGCATCGGTTGAACTGTAATGATCGAAGGTTGCCCATATTGCCTCATGCATATCGTGAACAGAAGCCGAATGGCGTCGAACAGTAAGTCCATAGTACAGTGAGCTTGTCAATAAATTTTCCTATCAGCTGTCCTTTACCACCAAGCTTTTTGTTTTTTTTTTACTAAATTACGAAGACGGGGTCCCATACGCTTTTGGACGTGACCGATGCATTCTTTTTTTATAACTTCTACGTCGTCATAAGGATGAGAATTTACTAGCCCAGTGTACGTTTTCGGATCTCCGTCTCCAATATAGAAACGGTACAGGACATTATATTTTTCTATTGAACGCTTGAAGATTTCGATAATGGAGTCCACCTCCATTTTTCCCGAGGAGCCTTCGTTATTTGCACTGCAGTTATCTACGTGTGTTTCGTACCATTCTTCGTATTCCGCATCATTTAGCTTATGTTTCCATGATTCACACATTTTACAATACGCACTTTTTACCACAAGATCAAGTACTTTTCCACTGTAGTAGCCTATGATTGATGTGAGTCCGAACAACGACGTATATCCTCGCTTCCTCCAGGATCCATCTCCGGAAACTGTTAGTTGAGGAGTTGCATCGCCTTCTGCATTAGGTGTATCTTCAATTTCTACTCGTACGGCTGTTTTAAATATTACATCTGCACATGTTTTCACAGACTCATAAATACTTTTCAAAATTATTAAATATGTAGTCTCGGTAAGAAACCTTGGCATGTCCATAAGTCCGCAAAATTTTTGTGCTCCAGCCAATCCTATGCCAAGAACTCGCATGGTGAATATAAATCGACGATTTATTTCATACGAATGTTCCAAAAAAAGAGAAGATGGTATCAAATTATCTGCACATGAGCCACATTTCACAAAGATTTTGAAGACTAGTCCTCTTGCACTTGCCGTTTCAAATGTAATATTTCCATTACACGTTTTGCACTTCACTAAATTTGAAATAGCAGCAAACACAACCCAAAAGTTCAAAATCCGATATTCAATATTAGGACTTTGATTCACAGTCATATCAATAATATTTTTCAGTTTCTTCGCAGACGTGCTGAAACTTTCAGTTTCCGTTTCGGCCAGGTTGGGGTTAAAAACACCCTTCCTTTTTTTGGTCGAGATTTCCGTAAATTATCACTGCTTCTTGTTTGTCGCGAACCTTTTGTTCGATCCATTTTTGAATGTAAAATGAATAAAAACTGCGCTTGTAATATTATGAACGGCGGAATATACGTCTTATATAGTGGAACTTTCGAGCTACACTGACGAGTTTAGACCATAACAGACAACGAAAATATGTTTTTATAAATTCCAGTCTATTATATGAACGTTGTGAATGCCAGGTATACGACCCTTTTCATCGAAAAATGCATTAAAGGTCGGAGGGAGGGTCGAGCGTGCCAGACGGCAAACCAGCCAGTCGTTTACACAACGGATTCTTCTCTTTCAACGCCCATATCTCAGTCAATTTTGTTAGAATCGATTTTAAATTTTCAGGACATATTCTCAGATACTTATACTTCAAAAAAATGCAATTAAAAAAATCGATTTTTTCAAAATCGCAAGTGGGGGTAATCCCGTAAGGAAAACCAAAACAACAGGACGAGTGGAGGCGTCGGCTTACAAACAGCACTTTCATATTCCGCGAATTAGACGATTACTTCGTGACACGAATACCTGCCCCCAAGGATAGGGAAAGTGTCTGAGGAGGAAAGAATACGAAAGGGAATATGAAAGGAGCAAGAATATTCAAAAATAAGTTCATAAAGAAAGGCGAAGATACTTCATTAATTAAACTTTGAATAATCCTTGATTTAAGGGAGAGGGGAGGAATACTAGGGAAAAGCATACAAAAAGAATTAAGAAGGTAAAAATAGGGAACCTCTCGCGAATACCGACCTGCGGGTCAAGAAAATAACGATTTGAATAAAAGGGATTATTTTATAATTAGTTAATAGCGAAAGGGAGCGATTCATTGAAACTTAAATAGACAAATAGTATCAGGAGAAAATAAAGGGACAGGAGGTAACAAGAGGTGCGAAATCATACACACACACATATATCCGAGAACATACCGACATTCGAATTATAATAATGACATTATAACAGGCAGGAAATAACAACAAAAAAAAAGATCCTGGCAAGCGACAACAGGAGGCACGCGTACGCCGAGTTTGTATGGGCATCGACCGTCACGATCCATCGTGCCTCGAGCATCGGTAAGGAAGGGGTTACGGTTACCGACACATGGTAATCGACACCGGCCGCGCTCGAGAACGTTACCACTCGGGTAACTCCGCGAATCTTTATCGACTGACACGTTAGTTAGGGACGAATTACATGAAAACAACACAAACAACACATTATACTTATAGACGGCGTTAAATAACATTGTATCGCATCCAGAAAATTGAATAAATCATTTTTTATTGTAAATTACCACCAAAATACCTGAGTCTAAATTAATTTATTTCCTGATCGAGTTTCGAACAAACAAAAATATTGTAACGATATTTCGACCCGTTACAATATATATATTACAATATATATATGTATTTATATATATATAAATTAAAAAATTCATTGATACGATAAAAAACTTTTATTATCAAATAAACCCGTTACAATATATATATACAATATATATATGTATTTATATATATATAAATTAAAAAATTCATTGATACGATAAAAAACTTTTATTATCAAATCATCGAAGTGAAATTCATCAATTCAACGAATCACGACACGATATACGACATTTTTATTGTTCATGACCTCTACATGGTTCTTCTTTTCGTTTTTGTCTTTTTGCCAGGACATAATTTCAACCGTTTTTTCGATTTTTGGCGATCGTTTTTGGTTTGGCAAATTTGCCTTTATGTTGCACTTGTTCCATTATTCCATTTTATGCTAAATGTCACGACAAAAATTCGCCTGGCTTGCGACGTTGCCACGATCTCCGCGCTCATTAGACTACAGTAGTGTGTACATATCCGTATACGTAGAGTGTCTACGTATTAGTAGCGGGAATGGATAGTCTGATACGAAAGTGAGGGTTAGGTGATGGAGCGAACTTTGTTGTTTTTGGACCTCTAAACATTATAACAGGTGTTTTCTGCATTACTTTTTTTTTCTTTTTACATCCTGATAAGATGTACATCTTGTACAGTTTTTACATCCTGACAAGATGTACAACCTACATTATAAAGATGTTTCGCAATATTTCGAAGCTTTCATCAATTAAGCGAAGAAAAAACTTTTCAACGTGACTGTGGCGAGACCACTACCTCAACGGACGTACGAGCGAACGACCGGACGATCGGTTCGGTTTTTCGTTGCGTTCGTTCCATCGTTCATCGTATTCGTTCGTTCGTTGCATTCGTTCATTCCTGCATTCGTTAGGGCGTACAGTGAGGCCAAATCCCAAAAAGCTTGCCAAAAGTCGAAAAATAGTGTTTACGTTCCGGTAATTTATGGTCGTGGGCTAGGTTAGGTAAAGGTCCGAAGGTCGAATTCCGGGCTTCAACGTGCCCTTCCCCTTATACCTGCTATTGTGGCACAGTTGAAAAGGGTCTCTCGAGCTAGACGCCTCGTACAGTAAGAAAATATTCAACGCTATATTCAAGCGGACGCCATATCACTAAAAATCAATCGATGAGATTTTCTCAATGGAATCAGCAGCTGCAAGTAAGTAGAAAATCATTATGTAACACAACATTAAAAACAATAGCTTATGCGATAACAATAAACGAATCATTTGTACGAAAATGAACGGAAGATTACATGGGAAACTTTGAAACACATAGAGAAAAGTTTATAAGTTCTGTAGAGTTCTGCGACTTGACCGCTCGCATGTTGTAGATGGAACTATTATTGAATGAAAAAAATTAAAACTTTCTGCCTCTAGCTGCCATTGTGTCATTGGTGCGAGCTCTTGCAATGTAAAACATAGTTTTCTGAATTTCGTACATTAACGAAGCGAAATGTTTGGTCTTTTTCTTGAATTTGTCTGCGGTCTTCATTGCGGAGTTCTATGATACGTAATTCACTTTTATAAATATCCACTTTTTCTTTTCAAATAACAGTTTGGAATAAATAATCGTAACGAGGTTGAATATGGAATTATTCATCTCTATAGATATTATATTTTCCAATTTACCGACAGAGATGGGCGCGCGGTCGGTGTGCGGGCTCGGCGGTCACCAAAGTTAAGCAGCAATGGAGGCTGCCAATACTTGGAGCGGTGATCGCTTGCCCGTGCACTGGTTTGCGCGTTAACCTCTGAGTGAGAGGCAGTTTGTCTGAGTTTCTGATGGTAATACAACTGAAACTCAGCCAAACATAGCCGCCTGTTTCGGCCCGGGTTTACCGCAGTTTCCCTGGGCCCTCGTGCAAATGCGATACAGTAGTGCATTTGGAAAGAGTGGCTGCGGTGAACACTCTGGGGGGGGGGGGGCGCTAGAAGGAATGTAGGGAACACTGGAATGATTGAGAATGTCGGAAGGAATAAAGGAGGGGTTGGTAAAAGGGGGAGGACCCCGTACCTCTGAGGAACACATATAAAAAATTAAAAAATAAAATATATTTTCCAATTTTAGAATCTGTCGCTGATGAACGTAAAGCATGTGGCCTGTCAAGAGGGGCCTTTTTTTCGATATTGAAAGGTCATTTGAATGACAAAGCGTCTGAAACATATGTAGTGATCGAAAAGTGGCAGTAAGTATCAAGAACTGAAAGCAAATTTCTGTAAAAACATTCTGAATGGGTGAGCGTATTTGTTTCTTTCGAAGAAACTAAACAATCTTTAGCAAAATTTCATTATTTGGGTCGGCCTTCTCCAGAATTTGCGAAGTCTAGTACCGGAAAAAACGAAGGAGGACTGAAGAATTACGCGTAAGACATAGTATAGAAGAATTGACGTATGTGACTCAAATGAGACTTTGTTCATCTCGGAAATCAGATGCTGCGGAAATTGTCCGCGATGTGGGATTAGGGAGCCCATCTAAAGCTAAGAAGTATAAGGAGCCGATAGATGCGATTCAAGAAACAACTTTATCTGCCGAGGCTGCTCTGTCGCTCATAGTGGAACTAAAATTATTGAAATCACAATATCAGGAGCTTCGTAATAGAAGCAAAGAGAACAGCTGTAATTTTTTTCTACCGTATAAATTGCCACATCCAGCCAAGCTCAGATGGCGTCCGCCTAAGTCGGATATTTCTGTAAATGAATGTAGTGCTGAGGTAAAATTGCAGGCTTTGCTGAATCACACAGCTCATAGAATATTATTAACACAAATGAATGTTGTCACAAGTTTGTCTCCTGAAAATGGTAGCAACTTGAATTTAATTTGTAAGTGGGACTGCGATTGCACTTCTGGCCAGGTACGTACAAGCAAAAGTTGACCAATGATTATGGAAGCAAGTCCGATGCTGATATTTGTTTACCTCATTCGTTCCACTGCTGCTTGTATCAGACGACGAAGAAACAAACGCTAGACTTGTGTGGAAAAATCCGAGGCCGTCACCTCCTCGTTTTTGTAGACCAATTAGGATCCAATTTTTTCACGAGAGTCCTGAAGCCACTAGTGAGGAAATAAATTATATTAAACAGCAAGAGAATAATCTTGTCCCTTTCCACAAGATCATAGATGGAAAAGAAATACGAGTTTCTTTCCGAATTGCTTGCACCATGGTAGACGGTAAAGTTTGTAATGCTATCACGCATAATATGTCTACTCAATGACGCTATTTATGCAAAGCAACTTCAAAAGACTAACAATATCGATGCAATTCTAGAAAAGGAAGTATCTGAAGATCATTTGCAGTTTGGATTATCAACTTTGCATGCATGGATACGGTTTTTCGAATGTTACAGGGGTTGATGAGGACTTGATTGTGCGTTTCCATGTCATATTGCAGATAATTTCGAGTGGCCCCGAAATCGATTTCATAAAATTTTAAGGGGAGATATACACCTAGGAGCCGGAAAAAGGTCATTTTTGTGAATTTTTTCAAGGAAAACTATTTTAAATTTCGGATTAGGGTTTTTATTATCTAAAAGTATCTAAAAATTATCTAAAAGTACAAAAGTATCTAAAAATTATCTAAAAGTACATTCAAAAATATGTTTAATTTTCTTTATTTAAAAATATCAAAAATATACAAGGATATTGGATGGGGTGGGGGGACAAATGTCGAACGATCGATATGTAGATGGGCCAAAATGTAGAATTCGAAAATGACGAATGTTCGAATATAGATAGATCAATCTTACTAGAGTCTGTGAAGTCGAAAATAACAATTACGAATATGAACATCTCGAAAGTTGATATGTAGCGAAAAACAAAAATCAGATTTAATAAAATATCGAAAAACATAAAATCGATGGGCCTGTATGCATAACACCAAATAATTCGAGACGACAATTCTCCGAATTAAAAAAATGGCGATGGTTCACAATGCAGAAAATTATTCAAGTGAACGGCCGAAAAGTCGAGTGGTTGAAATCGCGGAGGGTCAAAATGTAGAACGGCCCGAATGGCGAATCGAGCAATACGTCACTTGCGCCTCAGAGTGAAGCTGCGAGATGGCGCTCGCGGTCTGTAGGCTAAAATATCGTAAGACAGTCATCCCACGTGACGGGCCCCACCACGTTCGCCATTTTGGCCGTTCGACCTTTCGGCGTTCGACATTTCGGGCCATCGACATTTTGCATTTCGATATATTGCTTTTTGCCATAGACGGTATTACGCATATTAGGCACTCGCTATTTTCTGTTTCGGAGATATGGGTGTTCTATATTTTTCGATTCTGTATTTTTATGTTCCGAATTGCAGACAATCTGAATATTCGTTTTCGAAAAAATTACCTCTCCAATAAATAATGGTTCGATTTATAGTCATTCGATTTTTTTATCAGTCGAAAGATAACATTTCGAATGATTTAACCTTCGTTATTTTGAGAGTTCATAATTCTGTCGTTTCGAAATCTTTGTCGTTCTATATTTGGTCATTCGACATTTTTACCCCCACCCTATTGGATGATCCTTGGAGCGTCGTAAAAAAATCTGCATTTACCGTACCCACCGGTGTTTCTTCAAAAATCATCTGAAAAAAAACCAAAAAGATTATTAAATCAGATACTACAATCTAGTACTTGTCATAGCCGATTTTGAAAATATCGTTTTATGACAAAATGGCGGACGTTTGAACATAAATAGTGATTTTCGGGCCAAAAATTAGTTATTATTTTCCCTATAAAACAAAAACTAAGTAGCGGAAAAAAATCCTTTGACAAGTACTAGATAATGGTGTATAGAATAACCAGAAAAAACTCAAGACCATCGGTTCAATGGTTTTCGAGAAATTTTCGGTACCGACTTGAAAAACGTGGTTTTGATAAAAACGCGTTTGAAAATTTGGGAATGAAGAAATCAAGAAATTTGTCAACTTAAATGGAATCATCAATACCAGGCCCATAGTGTAGGTCTTCTACGGTCGACGGAATGTTCGTAGCTTCTAAATTTTGTTGTCGGCGCCGTATTCGACCTTCTTTTGTATGTTCTTGCGCTTGCAGCTCGGCTTTCGCTACGCGAGTTTAGTGTTCTTGCGCAGCGTACAAGTGCGCTCCTGGTCCCACCGATATTCCTAACACGTTCATAACTTCCAATAATGAGGTGACACCATTGTTGAACGTGCATGTTGAAAGAAATACAGCAATGTTAACGATTTTGGCTCCACTGTTCATCGTTTTTGGAGCTATCTTCCAAATAAGTTGGTTGAAGCTCTCATTGCAGTTTTGGGTATATCCGCCAACACAGCGTTCTAACAATTTGTCACTGCTGAGGTCTTCGTATATTGGTTTGATGACATCGAACACCATTGTTAGCAATGCAGAATAATCGAGACGGAAATTGCTCAGTTCTTTTTTAGCTTTCGCTTGTTGCCACTTGCACCACGATCGGGGGCCTTCGGAACAGAAATGATGTTGAGGCTTGCTGTCTGTTGAGCCGTAATGGCAGAATGTTGCCCATATCGCTTTTTTCATGTGATCCTTGGAGTTACACTTTCTGTGAATTGCTAAACCATAGTAAATGCTCAGTTTATTTATAAGCTTTGCCGTCAATTTGTTTTTGCCGCCGCTTCCAGGATTGCTTTTCTTGCATCCGCGAAGACGGGTTCCCATGTGCTTTTGAACGTATCCCACGCATTCTTTCTTTACAATTGCAATCCCATCACCATACGGTTTCGCATTTACTATTCCCGTGTACGTCTTAGAGTCGCCATCCCCCACGTAATTAGTGGGGGACTTCCATTTTTCCTGACGATCCTTCATGATTGGCCTGACAATTTTCATCGTGATTAGATTTCCATTCCTCATATTGCTCGGTATTTTTGTGTTTATTCCAATAGTTACATCCAGCACAATAACAAGATTTTACAAGAAAATCAACGACTTTTCCTGTAAACTGACAAATGAGAACCGCAATTCCATATAATGAGATAAAACCATGTTTTCGCCACGTACCATGTCCTGAAACGGTCAGTTTTGTTATATCAGCACTCGAATTTTGTTGTGTTATTTCCTGTTGTTCTTCTTTTACAGCTTGTTTTAACACCAATTAAACAATACTTAAAGCAGCAGAATGAATGTTATTAATTATCATATCATACGTCGTTCGTTAAAGCGGAGGCGGTAAATTCATGAGTCCACAAAATTTCAAAGCTCCACGCAAACCAATCCCCAATAAACGCATAACAAAAAAAATCGTGTAATTATTTTATAAGCTGTATTGATGTACGGGCGCGAAGGAATGCAAGTCGGTTTGCACGATAAACACGAAACTACAATTTTAAAACCGAGTCCTCGAGTATTTTCTATAGAGAATCGAACATCACTATCTCACTTTTTGCATTTTACACATTCCGTTTACATATCAGAAAACACAGTTAGAAAATTCAAAATTCCATATCGGTTGTTTGGATCTTCTGGTGTGGGTGTCTCACGATCAGTCTTCAATTTTTTGGCACTGGAACTAATATTCTTGTCGGAAAGTTTGTCGGCAGAATATCGATATTTGGGCAGTATTTTCTTTTTGCTTCGATCTTTGCGAAAAGATCCGGATCGATGAGCTACTCGAGAACCTAAATTTTTTATATCCATTTTTCACTGAATATTCAATCGCAAACGGAAATACACTGTAACGCACAGTAATGCACGAACGGCAAGCTACTGACAAAATGTGTCTATTTCTGGCAATGAATAACAGTCATATGGTATTTCCGTTATACCTGGAGCCAAGCATGCCCAAAAACACAATAGAATCATAAAATAGGTCTTCGTCGGCTCGGCGCCGCAAAACACGATTCCCTTTCTCGCCTGTAACTGGCTTATTTATCGAAATATTAACTTGCCGTTTTCATCAGATATTCTGGAGGCCTCAAACTTGAAGAAAATGCAAGAAAAAAATCGATTTCTTTTACCATCTAGGTGTATATCTTCCTTTAAGACTACGCCTTAGAGACAGCTCGCTACTTTGTGCAGTTATATCCGTGGTTCTACATGCCAACTTCGGTGCATAAGGTATTGATTCATGACGCAGAAGTGATAAACACATCAATATTGCCGATAGGGCAAATGTCTGAAGAGGCTGAAGAGTCTACTAATAAATACGTTAAAAAGTTTCGTGAAAGTTTTGGAAGAAAGTGTTCCGAGCCAAAACAATGGAAGACATTATTTTACGCTTATTATTAATATCCGATCCATTTATTTTAAGGTTGCGCGAATTGCCTCGAAAAAACTCAAAGTCGTTGCTCCCAGAAGCAGTTCTATTGTCAGTGGCGTCACGTATACCAGCAAGTACGGAGAATGCTCCAGCGATTGCGAATCGCATTATGGGAGCATAGCTTCAGCGGTTCTAAACCAGGGATCTCAGAGAGGAGCGGGGCGGGGGCCCAACGCCGGGAAGGCAAGTGCGGGGGAGGGGGAAGCCGCCGTCAATGAGTGTTGTGTGTGTGTATGTTTTTTAAGGCGTTACCCCCACTTGTAGCGCAAAAAAGGCCTTTTTCATGATTTTTTTAAAAGAAAACGACAAAACTTTTTTAATCGATCAATATACCATCTTAAAGAACACATCTTGAAGAACTTTCAGTAATTTTTTTATTGAAAAATATTACATTGTTTAGTGGCAAGTGGCCGTCAATGAAATAATGTTTTTATATACACGGTTTGCGGTGACCAACATTGCGGCAAAGTGGATCATCTGAAAAAAAAATGCGGATGGATTTAGTCAGATATAAGTATAAACTAGTCTTTAATCGAAGCATTTTAAAAAATATTCATTTTTCACAAAATGGCGGACAGTCAAAGTTAATGGTTCGATTTTAACGAAAAAAAACGGCCGTTTTTTGGCTATAAAACGGCCATTTTTTTCGAAAAAAAATCGATCGATTAAAGACTACATTTTCATGTATTAAATAAGCCTGCAAAATTTCAAGAAGATCGGTTCATTAGTGTTCGAGTAATCTTGGTCACCGACTTCAGAAATGCCATTTTGAGAAAAACGCGTTTAAAGTTTCAATTTCAGTTTACACGAAGAAAATATTTTTTTTTGTAAACTTACATAGAGTCATCTATTCCGGGCCCATACAGAAGTTCTTCCGCCGACGATGCCGCTTGCAAAACGGAAATTTGGTGATGCCTTCGTAACATTCTTCCTTCATGAGTGCTCTCGGCCGCACGTCTCTCTGCCAGTGCAATCCGTGCTTCGTCCATTTTATCAGCGTATTCGTGCGCGTTGTGTCCACAGCTCACTCCGATTGAGTTTAAATAAAATAATAATGATTTTGAACCTTCGTTGAATAGTCCAACGGCAATATAAGCTGCTAAATTTACAACGATTGCTCCACTCGAGACGATTTATGGGCTGATTTTCCAAATAAGTTGGTTGAAGCTTTCGTTGTTATTTTGATTGAAGCCACCGACGCATCTTTCGAGTAAAGTTTCCTTACTCAGATCGTTGTATATAGGTCTGATGGCATCCAATACATTTGATGGAAGTGGTTTGTAATCGTGTTGGAAAGCCTCGTTTCTCGCCTGAGCTCGTTGATACGAACACCACGATTCTTCACCGGTTGGACATCTCTCATGGTGTGGATTTGCATCGGTTGAACTATAATGATCGAAGGTCGCCCATATTGCCTCATGCATATCGTGAACAGAAAGTCAATAAATTTTCCTGTCAGCTGTCCTTTACCACCAAGCTTTTTGTTTTTTTTTTTAACTAAATTACGAAGGCGGGATCCCATACGCTTTTGGACGTGACCGATACATTCTTTTTATAACTTCTACGTCGTCATAAGGATGAGAATTTACTAGCCCAGTGTACGTTTTCCAATCTCTGTCTCCAATATAGTAACGGTACAGGACATTATATTTTTCTATTGAACGCTTGAAGATTTCGATAATGGAGTCCACCTCCATTTTTCCCGAGGAGCCTTCGTGATTTTCACTGCAGTTATCTTCGTGTGTTTCGTACCATTCTTCGTATTCCGCATCATTTAGCTTATGTTTCCACTATTCACACATTTTATAATACGCACTTTTTACCACAAGATCAAGTACTTTTCCACTGTAGTAGCCTATGACTGATGTGACTCCGAACAACGACGTATTTCCTTGCTTCCTCCAGGATCCATCTCTGGAAACTGTTAATTGAGGAGTTGCATCGCCTTCTGCATTAGGTGTATCTTCAATTTCTTCTCGTACGGCTTTTTTAAATATTACATCTGCACATGTTTTCACAGACTCATAAATACTTTTCAAAATTATTGAATATGTAGTCTCGGTAAGAAACCTTGGCTTGTCCATAAGTCCGCAAAATTGTTGTGCTCCAGCCAATCCTATGCCGAGAACTCGCATGGTGAATATAAATCGACGATTTATTTCATACGAATGTTCCAAAAAAGGAGAAGATGGTATCAAATTATCTGCACATGAGTCCCATTTCACAACGATTTTGAAGCCTAGTCCTCTTGCAAAAGTTCAAAATCCGATATTCAATGTTAGGACTTTGATTCACAGTCATATCAATATTATTTTTCAGTTTCTTCGCAGACGTGCTGAAAATTTCAGTTTCCGTTTCGGCCAGGTTGGGGTTAAAAACACCCTTCCTTTTTTTGATCGAGATTTCCGTAAATTATCACTGCTTCTTTTTTGTCGCGAACCTTTTTTTCGATCCATTTTTTAATGTAAAATAAATAAAAACTGCGCTTATAATATTATGAACGGCGGAATATACGTCTTACATAGTCGAACTTTCGAGCTACACTGACGAGTTTAGACCAAAACAGACAACGAAAATACGTTTTTATAAATTCCAGTCTATTATATCAACGTTGTGAATGCCAGGTATACGACCCTTTTCATCGAACAATGCATTGAAGGTCGGAGGGAGGGTCGAGCGCGCCAGACGGCAGACTAGGCGGTCGTTTACACAACGGATTCTTCTCTTTCAACGCTCATATCTCAGACAATTTTGTTCGGATCGACTTGAAATTTTCAGGACATATTCTCAGATACTTATACTTCAAAAAAATGCAATAAAAAAATCGATTTTTTCAAAATCGCAAGTGGGGGTTTCCCACTAAACCCTTAACAGGTTTAGTGGGAAAATACCTCCGCATCGTAGCAAATAATTGTCGTGTGTCGGGCTTGCACCCACTAAAAACCCCCGTTCCTCTGCGGCCTTACAAATTCTTCCGCGGAACGACCGCTAGGTATAACATCGCGGGAGAGGCCTTTTGATTGGTCAACGACATGTCCAATTTTGGTCCATCATGCATCGCGCTAGACTCACCTATACGCTACATCCTTGAAGTCGACTTGAAATATCCTCAATCTCTACATGATGCGCACAAAGACCTACCGTTTTGTCCAATACATGAAAAACCACCGGGTAAGCAGGGAGAAAAGCTACTAGCAACCGTCTGCGATAAAAAGCGCTACATCATACACTACCAGAATTTGCAGCAGTGCTTACGCCATGGACTTCGTCTCGTGAAAATCCATAGAGTCCTACAGTTTACACAATCGCCATGGCTGCGTTTGTATATTGAGTTGAATACCCAGTTTCGAATGCTTGCCAAAAACGATTTCGAAAAGAATTCATTTAAATTATTGAACAATGCGGCGTTTGGCAAAACGATGGAAAATGTGCGCAACCATGTAGATGTAAAGCTTTTAACAAAATGGGAGAGCACGTATGGCACAGAGGCAACGATTGCGAAGCCAAACTTCCACAGCCGAAGAGTTTTTTCGGAAAACCTCGTTGCCGTGGAATTGCGCAATCTCGAGGTGAAATTCAACAAACCGATATATTTGGGTATGTGCATACTCGACATATCCAAAACGTGCTTGTATGGATTTCATCACGAGTATATGGTACATCTGTATCGAGATAAATGTAAAGTCATGTAATGAGTCAGAGATGTGTGCGGCCGTGTAGATGACAAGTTGATCGTGTGGATTCGGCTTCGGTCCGGCTAATGAAGGTTATTCCAAAGTCAATAGAACTAGAGGATGTTTTTCTTTACGTTTTGGCCCTCGGTTCGGGTCTTCTTCAGAAGTTAGTTTATTCTGTATATATTGTGGTACACATTTTTTTATTACAATAATGTTTGATAAAATATATATATATATATATATATATGAGTGTGTTTGGTCATGGTTCCGTTATATAAGTTTTATGTCGTTTAGTATAACAATTCTGTTAGTTGTGTTTTGGTTATAATTATGTTAATATAGTATAAACATTTTTTCGTCTATTGAGTTATTTATTTATATGTAAAGGTGTTTGAAATGTGTGAAGTGTGAGAGAGAGGGTTATTCTATTATGAAATAATAAAGAGATGAAATGTGTGATATAAATAACCTCGATATTGTTGATATGTGAAGTTTTTGCTGAAGTTAGGAAGGTTGATTTGTAGAAACATTATTTATAGATGTAAATAATATTTTGGGAGAAAATACTCAATCGATAAGGTGCTCTCGTTTTTCGGCGTTTTTTTATCCTTGTCTGTAATTAATTATAAAGGGGTTTTGTGTAGTGTGTCACGTACGACGTTTTCTGTGATTTCTTTTTGACCAGCACACACATAATTGTACACGTGCGAGAAGCAATAGAGTCAGCTATTTTTATTTTTCACCGCAACCAAAAATATAAGCGTTCGAGATACCTATCGCAATTGTATTGCTTCTCACACACCATGGACGCGTGCATCACAGACCATAGCGAAGATATACGCTTTCCTTGTTTATCAACTGGGCACTATACCTAATGCATGTATTTTCGTGTAGCGAGTCGCTCCGCTATTTTTTCCCGCTCTGCATGAGAGCAGTAATAAAAGTTTTCCGGCCGGAGTCTCCAGCCCTATGCTAGGGATCAGCAAGGCGATATGGTAGAGATCCAAAATATCCAACCTTTATTGCTTCTCAGAGGAGGTCGAACTCTCGAATAATAGAAGCAAAATATTTCTTCTCTGTGCCCAAATTAAGAGAGTAGTCCTTCTGGCAAAGTCATCTCGCCCTTATAAAACCTCCTTGTCTCGACGACAAGCGGCAGTTTAGCCGAAGTTTTTAACCCCGATACACTGTTCGTAATCCAGGTCTTCCGTAGAAGAGAGTGATCCGACAGTAGTATCGGACGTATATTATAATTGTCTCAGTTTTCAACCAAAATTTTCACGCGTCGTTACGCTGTCCGAAATCCGGGTCTTCTGTAGAAGAGTGTGATTCGGCGTAATTATTAAAGTCAATTTATATTGTTTTATAATCAAAAGGGTCATACGACCAAATATTTCAAGTACAAATTATTGTTATTTCGCGACCAGATCTCTAGAAATATTCAACGAAAGCAAGAATACCTTATTGTAAAGCGACGACACCGCTCCTGATTGTCAAAGGTATTTATCACATTATAAATTTACTTAGAATGTACCAAATTATTATTTCATCGAGTGTTAATTAAACTATTGTGTGACTCAAGACATTGAAGTCCCTTTATTATTAATTTCCTAAACCCATAAAAGAAACAAGATCTCTCGAGGTCTCACAGCAAACGTTCCCACATAATTATTATCCCGAAGAGCACTCGTGACTCATTAGGGTAGTAATCAGAGTAAAGCGTTTACCGCTCGACGCTTATAACTCTAGAAATATATATCTTTTCTAAACGGCTTCGGACGTAACAAGTGCAAGTGAAAATCTTACAAAATCTCAGGAATATGATAATTACCTATTGAGAATGGGTTTTAAGAATTTGTTTTCCTTTCTAAATGAGCAAAAACTCGAAAATTACAATATTCATTATCCTACATGTTGAGTTACGTGGTCAACGAGGGTTTGAGAGAAACTGAGAGGTGTGTAATCTTCTGAAGCTTATTCGAGTCTCTGTACGATGAATCGGGGGAGAGAGATCATTTAGGCAGTGACGTGTCAAGAAAAATAAAATAGATGTGTCAGGTAAAGGATATTTAAGATTTGTGATAATGTAATTAAAATGAGTTTATCATGTCAGAGTATTAATTAGTTTATAGTGTCAATAATTATAAAATTGTTATGTGAGGTGAATACTGTAAAATGTTTTAGTAAATTATATTATAGAGTTATAAATTGACCTTAGTTCTTGGATGTCAGTTCTAAAATTTATAGCGTTGGAGTGTGCCTTAATTTGAAACATTTCTAAGATTAGTCTTTTTTTAAGCCAGTTCTCATTGTTTAGAATTTTTACGTTGTCAAATTGAAAATTGTGTTTTTGTTCTATTGCATGTTGTGCTAAAGCTGTGTGTATTGTGGAGGTGTGTTTTAGGCTATTTTTGTGTTTTTTACTCTAGTTTCAAGGTATCTTTTAGTTTGGCCAATGTATGTGGCGTTGCAGTCTTTACAGTCAATTTGGTAAACTATGTTGGATTTTAGGTTGTTGGTAATTTTGTCTTTAGTGGATCCAATGAGTGATGAGATGTTGTGTTTATTGTTTATGACCAATGTTATGTTGTATTGTTGGAAGAGACGAATTAGTTGATGGTGTATGTTTTTTGTGTAGGGAAGGTTTATTAATCTGGACGAATCAAAATTGTTGTTATTGGTTTTTTTATTATTGATTGTGGAGTAACGATGTTTTATTATTTTTTCGGTGCAAGAGATTGGGTAGCAATTTTTTGTCATTGTGTTCCGGATGAGTTTTAAATTTTCTTTGTGGAATGACGGGTGAGATAGTTTTATTGCTCTGTCAACTAGCATGTAGATTATAACTTTTTTGAGAGAGTGGGTGGTGTGAGAAAAAGTTTATGAATCTGCCTGACCAGGTTGGTTTCCTATACCAATTTGTGATAATTGAGTTTTGTTTGTGAATTAAAAGTAGATCTAGGAACGGGATTTTGTTATCTATTTCATTTTCGGATGTGAATTGCAGTTTGCGATTGTAAGAGTTAAAGAAAAATTTGGTGGATTCAATTTCGTTTGTTGGTAGAGCAATAATAATATCATCAACGTATCTTTTATATAATGGTAATGAGAATTTTAATTTTTCTAGACAATTTGTTTCTAAATCGGTCTTGACGATGTTGGATAGTTTTTTTATTTTTTATTTTTAGGAGGGGGTAAAAATGCAAATTACGCACCGTAAGTCGGCCCCGTGGGCTGTCTTGTGTGTCGAACTCCCACACATGCCGGTGCCGTCGGAATGGTGATATACCGACTAAAACCTCCCCCTCCACTGTCCGCCCCACGGGGTGGCAACACGTTAGTATAACGTCACCCCCGCGGGTCCTGTGCATCATCCGTCTCGTTTCGTTTACCCATCGCTACGTCTCTTCCGTTTACATGTCATGTCTCCCTCATTCATCCTCCAGGCATCCATCATCTTTCTTACGCCGCAGCACTGCCTCGACGAAGGTGGCGATGTCTCCCCAGTGGTCTTTGTCCCGTAGCATCAGCCCGATTATGTTATCGGGCGTGATGCGCCCAGTCCTCCGTTCTAATTGTTGTCTCCGGGTCGTCTATCTGGCGCACGCAAAGAACATGTGTTCCGCATCGTCTCGTGTGTGACCGCAGAACTTACAGTCCGGCGTCCGTACTCGTTTCATTTTGTATAGATAACTTCGGAAATATTCGTGTCCCGTGAGGAGCTGGGTCAGGTAAAAATTTACCTCCCCCCAACCCCGTTCGGTCCACGGTCTTAGGTCCGTTATTAGCCGTCTTGTCCATCGTCCGGTTGTTTCGGTCATCCAGCGTGCGTGCCAATCCGTCTAAAGCCGCTTGAATAGCCTTACCAGTCAGTGACGACTCTCCAGGTGGAATGTTGTTAATTTTAGATCATATCAAAGCAGTTATAGCCAGCCTTCGCGAATTAAGTAGTGAGATCGGTATTCCAAGTCTGAGCATAGCGACATCCGAAACCGTAGGAAAGGTCTCATGGGATGTCGTTGCTACAAAATTAAGACTAGGGTTTCTGCAAAGCCCGTTGAAGATAATAATTTGTCATAATATTATTCGGTATCCAGGAAAAGGAGAATGTGCAGATATAATACGAGAAATGCATAGCTCGCCTGTCGGTGGCCATAGAGGAGTGACCAAGACTTATAATCGCATTAGACAACATTCTTTTTGGGAAAAGATGAAAATTGATATTCAAGAGTTTATTCAGCAGTGTTTGCCATGCCATTCAAAAAAGTGTATTCGAACGAAATCTCGTTAACCCATGGTAATCATCGATACGCCGGGAGTAGCCTTTGACAAAGTTGCGATGGATATGGTAGGACCCTTGCGGAAAACAAAGAATGCAAATGAATACATTTTGACCATTCAAGATCAGTTAACAAAATTTCGTTTAGGAGTACCAATGGCTAATGGAACAGCTGAGACTGTCGCAAAAGCTTTGCTCCAAAATTGTATCACCCTGTTTGGAGCTCCCAAAGTCATACTGACAGATCAAGGCCGAAATATTATGAACAAGTTGCTAAAGCAAGTGGCAAAAAATGTTCGGATAAAGAAAAAGCGTACGACCGCGTTCCACGCGAAATCAAAAGGATCATTAGAAAGATCGCATCACGCCTTGGAGGAATATCTCAAGCAATACGTTGCGAAGGAATACGAGTGGAACGAATGGGTCTATCTCGCGATTTTTAATTATAATACCAGTGTCCATGGGGCACGAAGTATACCCCCTATGCATTAGTCTTCGGAAAAATGGCCCGAGTGCCCACGAGCGACCCTTTGCGTGTAGACAATGAACTGCCGAATTATAATGATTATATCGAAAACTGGTTACTCAATTGCACAAAGTCCGTGAAACGGCCAGGAAGAATTTGATCGGAGCGAAAGAACGATCCAAGGTGTATTACGATAGGAAAATGAATCCAAAATCCTTTGAAAAAGGAAACTACGTATTTTTGCAAAAGGGTAGTAAACCCAAGAAGCTAGAGGACCAGTACGCAGGCCCGTATGAAATAGTAGAAGTAATGGGAAATGGAAATGTTAAGATAAGGATAAAAAAGGATGCGAAGGTCGTCCATACCAGCCGACTGAAGCATTCCCATATTAAACCGTCGTGATTTAATCGGAAAAGGACTTAATACAGCCACTCTTGGGGCTGTTTACCATACCATGAGCACTACACCCGATTTTATTCCTACTCCTTATTTTTCATACTCCGCTGCTTGCAATGCCGTTTATGGGGATTAGAAACCTGGATCATCGCAGGTTTTGCGGGCTAGAAAAGAGGGGGTGGCTGATCTTTAATTATTTCAAGTATTTTACAGGAAGCAAAATTCAAGGAAAAGGATTTAAGCAGTCAGTAGTCGCCATCATTTTGTGGATAATATTAATCAAATGACAACCTGGAGAAGCAATTGTAGGATATGAATGCGGTACGTCCGCATCCAACATAACAACGCTATCTCTCCTGAATGTGGAGGAATGCGACATTCTTCAACGGCAATTGAACATTTCAAGTGTGCGTATCCAGTTTCTGCAGTTGGACGGTTATGGGTCAATTCATGTGCGACAATGTAAAATAGAAATCGCGCGGGATGTTCGTAAATGTGGAATGTTCTCGCATGGGAGCGACGTACTCAACGGAAAATCGTCATACTTATACGTTTCGCGAGACGCGTGTATACGCTTGTATGAATATGGGTCCATAGCCACTGATAAAGCTGTACTCACGGGAATACGCCCAAATGAGACTGCGAGTTATCTCCTCATCTTAGCAGGGAAACTCAACGTTGACGGAAGCTGTATTGGTACTACATACGCGGACCCGTTTGGGAGCTTGAGTGAAGTGACTGTGCAAGCGGACGTGAAATTCACGCTACGAGACTATAGGGCGATAGTGGGATTAAAAAACAATAAGGTGTATCTAAATTCGGGAATTCGATGTAACTTGCAAAATGGACATTGTATGGACATGGAAGGTGAGCCGACCTTCTGGGACCCTATGCCGCGAGATCAGTGCAACGAGAATAGATACAGTGTGTCGTATACTGGAATGGCCGAAAAGGCGATGGACCAAAATTCGGTAGTGATGTTTTCTCTGACTACCGATGAGATAACATTCGCGCTTATGACGACTGGAATTGTAAATGTGGGTGGCCAAACACTCGAGCGTACTGAACATCCGCGTTTGTTAGTGCATGAAATTCACGATAGACAAGGAGCCGTAATCTGAGCCAAAGTGGACGTGAATAATATGGAAATTTTCGTGTATATCAATACGAAATTCGTTTATGTAGAACGACACATCAGGACGCAGCTGCAGCAGCTGTATTATGATATCCTCGTACAAACGTGTTCGCTGGAAAGAGAAATGCTGAAGAATCGTCTGGCCATTGCAACACACGCACAGGACGAGTTCGCCTACCACTTGATGAAGGGACCGGGGTACATGGCTGTCATCTCCGGAGAGGTGGCACACATAGTTAAGTGCATCCCAGTTGAGGTACAGGTTCAACATAAAGAAGAGTACCAAAACCAGTTGCCAGTAGCTGAAGGAAATGGAACATACTTCATGTCACCAAGGACGCACATTTTGATGCGAGTGGGAGTTCAAATCACGTGCAACAAGCTTGTGCCACCCATGTATTTCATCGAGGGCGAATGGTTTGAGATGTCGCCTAGTCCAGTACATGTATATCCACCCGAGAGCCTCAAACCAGTGACGAGGCCTACTTGGAAGTACAAGGATACGAAGTCTCTGGCTACTAGCGGCATATATCCTCTAGGCGATTTGGAGCAACTGAGGGAGCATGTTATGTTCCCCGCCGAAAGACCGGGAGTCCTCAACAAAATAGCCCGTGGAATGATGGGAAAAACCAATGGTCCGGAGGGAGGCTCAATCACCAATCTGCTCGACGGTCCAGATTTCGAAAAGGTCATGAAATCTGCGTGGAAGAAAGTTTGGGGAAAATTTTTAATATTCGGACATGTTAGTGCAGGAGTAATAGGTCTGTTTATGTTAGCGCGCGCGATCAAACTTATTACAGATACTGTCATTCATGGTTATACATTGCATACCGTCTACGGATGGTCATTATATTTAATAGAAGCCATATGGGACTGCATGACGAATCTTCTTTTACATTTACAACGAAATGCCAAAAACCGAAATCCGTCAGATAAAGTTCACCCTGAAAATGGGAAAATGTTAAACAAATCGGAACAAGCTGGAAGAACGGAAAATAGAATAAGGCAAACTGGAGAAGATCAGGGAAATCAAGTAAACTTTAATAAGCTACAATTTCTGAATAAGGGCTCACAGACAGAAGGGATCGCAAAGAAAAGCACAAAGCTCATATTGTACCCTTCAGTTCCTAGAGACCCGAATGCGTATAATCAGTAGGGTAAGAAAAAGTTACTAATTTTCATGATATGTTCATGAATCAGAAACATTCTCTTTTTGTTAAACGTTTGAACTAAAAATACAGTATTCAAACGTACAAAAAAATGGTTTTGGAATGAAAAAAAATATATTGTCATGTTTATCCTCTTTTACGGAAATTTAGAACGAGTATTAATCTTAGGTTATCTCTTTTTGTTTTTGTTTTAACTCATTTGAGAATATCGTACATATGAATAAACGAATATGTTAAAATGATAAGCATTGAGCAAAAAGATATGCAAATGAGTTTGTTTTCTTTAATACGTGATTAGCCATTCCTATAAAAAAAAACATGAAGTTAATAAATAGTGATTTGCAATTCTATAATTTTGTTGCTCTTATGTGTCTTTGAGCATTACTTTGAGATAGATAGTCGTCAGTTTGATGGATCGTGTTTGCGTGTGTTCTTATACTTAGTATATATATATATATATATATTGTGACGTGACAAATTAGGGGGTCACGTCCATTCTCGAACGGTGTCGACCAGTGGGTCGGGTTTACAACCCTGAGGCGTCCTGGTTCGATTCGGGGTGGCTCCGAAATCGTCGACTCACGGCGTGGCGGAATATTATACGTTTTTTGGAATTTCATTCCGTTAACCGCCACGTCTTACCTGAGTGTTTACTTACCAGCTCGTGAGCCGCGGATGAATGGACGAAATTAGCACCTCAAAATAATATGTTTGGGACAGTTTTTAGGACGATTAGCATGAAGGACGAAACGACGTATCGGGGAACGATCGCTCGCGCGTCCATATTACCCCGAAGGCACGTAATATCGATACCCGAGATGTCCCGGCTTCCGGTTTCGCGCTCCGCAAAACCTCGCGCGGGTTGGTCTACGAGGACACACACGCGCCTCCACTCAAAGGCAGGCGAGCGTCGGGCAACAGTGCTCGCGGATAGGATGCCGGAGGAGACGCCGGAATAAGGTCAAGTTTACCGTGTCGCCCGTCCCTCTCGACTTAGCAACCCGGAGTTGCACCATCCCTACTGTCCCCTCGGGCCTCATGGACCGCGTCAGACCGGCGCCCCGTCGAAGGGGGTCGGGGCGGTGGATCGGCGACCGGGGGTGTAGTTCACCTGGTGGTATATCGCGTGGGCCCACCGCTATTCCCAGGACGCTGAGGAAATGCGAGGGAGGCCTCCCCCCCGCGTTCGACGTCCCGCCTCGGTTCCTAGGGGAAGAGGTTCGAGGGGCAGTCCATTATTCGCTGCGAGGACAGGCGCGTACGCGCGGGGTAGCGCGGTAGAGCGGGGCCGTGGCCGTGGCATCGGAGGGAAATAGGAGAAAATCTCCTAGACAGAGAGGAACGCGATCCCACGTGAGCGCGTGAAAAGAGGGGAGGGGCGCGTGAGTGGGGCACGCGAGAGCCGGGAGCACCGCGAGAGCGCGGCGAATTAGGGCAGTCACGATTTCGGAGTCAACGAGCCCAGCCGCGTCACTCCGAACAAAAGAAAGCCGATCGATCGACCGCGAGGCAGGATCCTCCCGATCAGCAGCGAGCGTCTCCGTGCTGCGACTCGTCAGCGGTGAGCCCGATCTCTCTCGTCCCTCTACGTTCTTAAGGTACGAGCTCTAAGTTAGGGTTATTTTCCGTTCATTTTACGTTTATTAATTGCGCCAAGTGGCGACGGGTTGCCCCATGGAGGGGAATTCTGTATCCCCAGAGGGCCGGAACCCGGCGGGAGTTTTTCGGCGATGAAGTCGCGTTTGTTCCCGGGTTTTCGCCTCGGGGGGAAGTACCTATTTAGTTATAAATTTTGTACGGGAGCTCGTACCTTAGCCTCGGTCGTTCCGTCAAGTTCCGGTCAATTTTATTGTGTATCGCGTCAATTAACGAATTGTTTATTTATTATCGATCATTAAGTAACGAGATCGTTCGTTAAGCCTAGAACGTTAAAGTAAAAATGTTTGCTGATGTCCCGCGAAAATTGGCCCAAAGAAAAGTACGAATTTTCGCGAGATTATGTAATTTGGAGTAATATTTTATTTCGAGTCGGAAAATGTAATACGACATAGTTCGTGCGTATATCTCTCGTCCAGTCTCTCCGCGCGCTCAGGGCCATCGAGCGCTTGGTCTCGCGTTTGTTTACCTTTGAGCTTCTGTCTTTGTTTCCTTTGTTCTCACGCGCTGTTTACGAGTTGCTGAAATCCAGCTAACTCGAGAATTATACTCACGCAAAACCTTTGTTAATATTCACTCGATTATTATCGACCTCGCGACAATTGTATTTCGGGCGAATATATCGGGTGTCCGGAAAGTCAGTCGATAGTATACGGACCCCCGGTCGCCCTTAACGTGCGTTGTATTTCGAGCGAATATACCGGGTGTCCGGAAAGTTATTCGATAATATTAGAGCTTCCGGTCACCCACCATGAGGCATTGTGTTTCGAGCGGATATACAGGGTGTCCAAGAAGTTAGTCGTTAATAGTTGAGCTTCCGGTCACCCACCTTGAGGCATTGTGTTCGAGCGAATATATCGGGTGTCCGGAAAGTCAGTTAGTATTAGTTGAGCTTTTGTTCGTCCACCATCAGGCGTGGTATTTCGAGCGAATATACCGGGTGTTCGGAAAGTCAGTCGACATTAGTCGGACTTTCGGTCACCTAAGTCATTACTAAGAGCCGGCGACCATGTCTAATCGAGTTTCTTTGTCCGGACTTACATAATTACCTACACTCTGTTAAATTAATACACGATTACCTACACCGTTACCTACACTCTGTTAGATTAATACACAGTTACCTACACAATTATACACCATCTTTTGCCTGAATACACGGATTGCCTACACAGTTACCTACACTCTGTTAAATGAATACACGATTACCTACACAATTATCTATAATCTTTTGCGTGACTACACGGATTGCCTACACAGTTACCTACACAGTTACCTACACAATTATACCCCATCTTTTGCATGAATACACGGATTGCCTACACAGTTACCTACACAATTATACACCATCTTTTGCCTGAATACACGGATTGCCTACACAGTTACCTACACTCTGTTAAATGAATACACGATTACCTACACAATTATCTATAATCTTCCGCGTGACTATACGGATTGCCTACACAGTTACCTACACTCGGTTAGATTAATACACGATTACCTACACAATTTTCTACAGTCTTTGCATGAATACACGAATTGCCTACACAGTTACCTACACAGTTATACACCATCTTTTGCATGAACACACGGATTGCCTACCCAATTGCCTACACTCTGTTAAATTAATACACGATTACCTACACAATTACCTACATTCGGTTAAATTAATCTACGATTACCTACACAATTACCTACACTCTGTTAAATTAATATACGATTACCTACACAATTATCTACACTCTGTTAGATTAATACACGATGGCATACACAATTACCTACACTCTGTTAGATTAATACCCGATTACCTACACAGTTATCTACAATCTTTTACATTAAGACAACAATTATCGACCCGATTTCCTACGCTCTTTGGAGTCAGTACACGAGTACCTACACGATTATCTACACCATTGCCTACACTATATTGCCTTAATACACGATTATCTACACCGTTGCCTACACCAGTACATACGCCCTTCGGACAGAACCCTACTGCCAACGTCGCGCCCCTGGCCGTAATCCCTTCGGAACTGGGAGTGGTCCGGATTGTCGCCGGTGCACCAGCAGCTTATCCAAGCGTGGATGAAAATGGAGATTTATGTCGAGCGCCCATGAATTGTACCCCGTACTGGCGGGCCTCGGGCCCCAATAAACGAATACCAGTCATACTATCCAACACGTGTTATTTACTTCAGCGGACACCTCCCATCAGGTGTCCTCCTTGACACTCGTCCTTCGACCCCTCTACCATATCCTCCGGCGAGCAGAGCTAGTTGGACCGGGTGTCCCAACATCAAAGGACCGCGCTCGGGTGGACAAAATTACAAGTCGACCCTCGGTCGGCGGTACTCCGGTACCTGGCGCCCACGTCCACCCGGCGGGTTCTCGGACACCCGGTAGACTTCGGGAGCGGTACGGGCCCGGAAGTGTGCGGACCAGAAAACCCGTTACAATATATATATATATATATATATATATATATATATATATATATATATATATATATATTGTAACGGGTCTTTTTTCGTTACAAATAAATTTATAGGTTCGGGGACTCGAACAGTGAAGAAATTAATAGAAACTGAGGTGTTTTTGGTATTTTTTTACAAAAAGTATGATTTATTCAAGTTTTATGGCTCGATATAATGCAAAATTAACGCTATGTATAAGTGTAGTGTGTTGTTTGTGTGGTTTTTGTATTTTCCGCAGTGTTTTTTCTCGGTCGGTCAATTATTCTTTATTCGCATGGTACATTTAGTTCGGCAGGATCAGTTATCCTGGATCGGTATTGATTATGCCCTGTCTTCTATTTCTGTGGCTTCTATTGGCCTGAGTTTGCGGCGTGCTTTCGCTAGCGGCGCGATAGGTATCGGTGCTTAGCCTATAGCGACGCGGGCTTTCCGTTGTATCGTTCCCTTAGGGCGAGTCGAGTCGCGGCGCTCTCTCGCCCATGGCGCTAGGACTCGCGATCTACGGGCCGTGGGCGCGCGCTCTCTCTCGTTACGCGCCACGATCTATTCCCCTACCCTAGCTCTGCCCTTCGCGCCGCGGTGGTCGATGCTCTCTCTCAATAAATTATCGCGCGTCGATAATTGATCGCCCGGTGTAACGTCGCGAGAAAAAGCGCTATCTATTTCTTTTTCCTCTCCTATTTTATTTAACTCCGGCGAAAACGCGGGCTTACCCGATTCCACATGGAAATCGTGGAAAATTACGAAAACCAATACACACGATAACGGCATTCTCATTTTTCGACGGGTTCTTATATTTTCTTTAGAATTAGGCGTACCATAGCCGAAACGAAATATATCGATAAGAAGCGAGCGTCGCGCATAAGTTCCCACGCGAGAGCACAGTCGGTCTTGAACATATCTACACGCAACCGTCAAACGCAGTTGATGATAAAATCCTTAGCCATAAGAACGTACAACACACGAAAATATCCAAATCCTTACTCTACAAAAATCTACATTCTCCAAATGCAAATCCTTCATGCCGAAAAGTTGACCCGGCAATAAAACTACGTTGGTATTTCCCATGCGCCTCACACCTGGGTCAACAATGCCTATCTTGAGGCAAGCGCGGCGACGCGAACAAGGCCCTTTTTCCTCCCTATATTTTTCCAACGCTCCAGATAACGAGACGCGGACTAGTTTCCGAGAATCGAGATGGAGATCACGAATCATAGTCTCCAAAAATATTTCCCCTTCCTACTCGACCAATCATATGCACTCGGAAGTTTCCTACATCTTTTCCACCAATCAAAAAATTAACGCATGACGAAAATGCACTTTTCGAGAAACTTCTTCTCGCACCATCCCAGCATCCAAAATATCCTACAAGCTAGGATGGAAAAATCTTGAAGTTAGTGTTCCATCATCACTCGCTGAGTAAAAGTCTCCCAACAACTTTCATCGGAATAAGTAGAACATCTGTCTCCTGACAGCAAGCGCGAACTTGAACTCTGAAATTGTTCCTCATAAAAACGTGAAACTTGAACTTCCAAATTGTTCCTCATAAAACCGCGAACTGTAAGAAATCATTTAACTGTCTTCGTTGAGTGTGTACGTGTGAAACTCGCATGTGTGAAAATTTGTATCAACGTGTAATTTCAACATTGTCACGGAGCGTGCGCAACCGAGGGGTCCGACCTGTCTGCGGAGCCCCGAACCCAACCGCTGTAAACCGATTATCGTATCCACGGCGCATCATAAATGTAAGCGAACCTCTATGTATTTTCATGTTGACGGAATTAACTAAATTGGTTAATTTCAATAAATCCCAAATTGTTAATTATTTTTATAGATCAATTTATTTCTTAATCGAGTCACTGCGTCACTCCCATCTTTGCATGCATCTTTCCCTTTTTCACCCTCATCCCGAGCTATTGCGCTAGGCGTAGGCTAAAAAGAGGGAACCGCGATAAAATATATGCCCACTTCCCCTCAGGACGTGACACCGGTCCTTGATCTAGGCGTTCGATGTCGCCACCGACCGGTCTACGATAGTCTACTCGAGAGATGTGCCGCGAGCACTCGATTTACCCTTTTTTGCATATGTTTCGGCGCTCTCGTATTTCGGAGTACCTCCTTATCCTTTCTTCGATCCTGATCCATATAGCTCGATACTCACGGTGTATGTGTGTGTGTGTGTGTGTGTGCGTGCGTGCGTGCGTGCGTTCGTGTGTGTGTGTGTGTGTGTGTGTGTGTGTGTGTGTGTGTGTGTGTGTGTGTGTGTGTGTGTGTGTGTTTCGTATGACTGTAGCGTACTCTTCCTTATCTCCTAATGTAATATTTCTTTTATTTTTCAAATTTAATATTCTTCCCTTATATCTATTCGCAACGCTCGCTCGCTATGCTACCTTCTCTGATCCTATTTTATCCTGCTCTAATTTTTCTATCTATTTTCGATAATTGTTCGCTCCCCTTAAGTAGTTAACTTTCCGTATTGCTCTTTTTATTTTTCTTTGATTTTCCAATATTTTCTCGTAAAAATAAATTTACTTTAATTCTTCTTCGTTTTTTGTTCCTTAACGTTCCGTATTCTAGACGTTTCCGATCCGCGAGGGATGTACTTGGTCCAGCAGTACTTGTTATCTTCAAAAAAAATGAAGAGAGCTTTCTAAAGCCTTTTAGGCGCGATTCCGTTTTTCCTTGTTTTTCAACGTTCCGTGTACCGGACGTTTCCGATCCGCGAGGGATATACTCTGTCCAATCGTACTTGTCGATCCACGAGGACTGAAAGAAGTGATCTTTTTAATGCTTTTTAGGCGCGACTCCGTGTTTCTCTTGTTTTTCAACGTTCCGTGTATCGGACGTTTCCGATCCTCGAGGGATGTACTTGGTCCAATCGTACTTGTCAATCCACGAGGGACTCAAAGAGTGCCTTTCGTCCAAAATTCTCGTCCTTTTATACCCAGGTTTTACCGCTTTTCAAATCCCCTTCTTCTCCGTCTTTCATTCAATTAGTTGGTTTGTCCGGTTTCTGCCGGTTTCTCTTTCCCCTTAATTCGATTAGTGTAACGTCTAAATAGTTTTTGCATGTGTGACGGTTAGTCTCCCTTTCTTATTGTCCGCCATTAATTTAATTAGCGTTGGTTCGACCAACATGGCGGGTCGCTTGGTCTGCTTTTCCCTTTACCTCTTCCTTTCGCCGAAATCGGTTGACTCCTAAATATCCTTGGGGCGATAGTTCCTTGGTTGGTTTATGAGACGGTCTTTTCCGTCTCATTGTCCCCCTTGACTCTTTGTGTTTTGGGTCGCTTTCTCAGCGATCCAACACACGAAGAGTCAAAAAAAAATTTTAAACCAAGGTCTATACTTCTCTTTGTTTTGAATCGCTTCGTTCCTACCGGGCTGCATCTTGAGAGTCGTCGTTGTCTCCTTCTTCTTTTCCCCCTCCCCCTTAATCTAACCGCTCGTTTGTGTACTAGGGCCGCTGCCCATCGCTCGCTAAAAAAATGTTCATAACGCAGATTTAGGTTTTTTATCTTTGGTTTTATTTATAATTCAATCGATGCGATGCTGTTGTTGTCGTCGCTTGCTTCTTCTTCCTCCACCTCCGGGCGGAGGCCCATTTCTGGCCAGAAGCGGTCCTCCTCGCTGTCGTACCCGTCGTCTACGTGGTTGTTAATCACGGTCTCGTTGTCGTCGTCGTCGTCGTCGTCGTCGTCGTCGCTCTCTTAATCCCCTCCACCGCCACTGATGTTATTTGTTGTTGCTCTGTTCCCGCTGTTTTCGGTGTTGTTGGTAGCCCACTTTTGCTCGGCCTCCCGGTGATACGCCATGTCCCCGAACAGGCAAGCTTTGCTGTTGAGGGTGGGTGGGGTTGCGCCTGCTGTTTTTTGTGCTGCTCCTATCTCGATGAAGATTTCGGCCAAACTTTTTCCTTTGTTTGGGCCTTCGTTCTCGAGGTATAGATCCACGAGGATGGGCCCATTCGGGTTTGGTCTGGCCAAAACTCTCATTGTCCACGTCGTGTTCTGTACCAGGGACCGGCAGTATGCGATCTCCTCCTTTTCCCAGGATTCCTCCACCGGAACGAGGTCTCCATGAGTCACCGGTATTGCTTGGAATGGATGGATGAATGCCATTGCCGGGGCGGTATAGCATTGCTCGTGGTTGCCATATACGCTATTTCCCCAGTCCCCCAGCCATAGTACGAGTTTTCCCTCCACGGTCTTCCGGTAATACGTGGCCCGATAAAACGTGGCCTCGTGTCGTCAAAGAATCGATGCTCCGGGAAATAGCTCCTCTTCGAGGCAGGGGTGGATGTCTGGTTCATCCGGGCTGATGTTCTGCCACGTATTAATAATGGCCGTCCCTCTCCCATCGCGTTCGCTCAGGTGAATTCCGAGTTCGTTTGGACTTATTAGTCCCGCCACGGTGACTCTGCTGTATACTCCTCTTATTCTTTCGACGGGGTAGTTATAATACATCTTTACGAGTGTGTGGTTGACGGTTGACTGGCGAGTGATAGCGTCGATCTTCGATAGATTTATTCTCCCCTCCAATTTACCATCCCGATGATTTTCCGGGGTACCATCCTTTAATATTTTCATCCAAAGCCAGGAATAATTCGAATTCATCGACGTCGGGCGCGCTGTATTGATTCTGTTTTGCCGTTAGATTTTCGTTGATTTGAATTCTTTTATCTCCGGTTGCTGATTGGTCTCTTGCGTTTTCCCCTGGAATTTCTGCCTGTTTTCTCCTTTTGGCCGTTTTCTGTGACTTCGACCACCGTTTTCTCTTCTCAGGTGTCGTGCTTGAGGACTGTTTAGTAGTTTTTTGATTTTCCTCCATTTTCTTTGTTGACTAATTATTCGTTGGCGCGACATCTCTTTATATACTCCTCGCCCCGTGACTAATTTCTCGTAAGACTCTCCGCTCCCTTCGAAATTATTTATGTCTAATTTTTCTTTTCTTCCGCTAGATACCGCTTTAAGAGACTTGCGTGGAATTTTCCTCGTTCTTTTTTGTTTTGTGTATCTTCTAAGAGGTATGTCGCAATTCCCACACATTTTTTTATTGTGTATGGTCCGTCGTATAGGGGCATAAATTTCGCGGTTTTTTGTTTTGCTGGGTCCGATACATTGAGTGCTCGGACCAATACCCGCTCGCCAATTTTGGACGTGACTGTGTTGTGTGTGTTATTGAACCTTTCGGCCCTTTTTGCCCCTTTTTTCTTTATTCTTTCCCGGACTAATTCGATTTTTTGATCGTAGGTGAGAGTTGGTTCTTGTTCTTTTTTTAACGCCAGGACCCATTCTTTCCAAATACGATAAGGCTTCTTTTTTAATTGTAATTCGGTCGGCGTGAACTCGGTGGTTTCGTGCTGCGTGTCGTTAATGCAGTCTTGTATTATAGGTACCCATCGATACGATCCTGAGTGTTTTTCTGAGTGAGGAAAGTTCTGAAAAATCGTCCGAGCTCTCTGTTTACCCGTTCGACCATATTTCCTTGGGGATGTCGTATCGATGAGAATACCCCTTGTATTCCTTCCTTTTTTAGTTGTTCCAACCAAATTTTTTAAGTAAATTGCGCTCCATGATCGAATTGAATTCATCTGGGCTTACCGTATTTTGGGATATAGTCCTTGAATATTCTATTAATGGTCGCCGCCGTATTTGCCTTTTTTAATGGGTATAATTTGACGAACTTGGTAAATGTGTCAATGGTCACCAGGATGTGTTGCACTCCCCCTACAGATTTTGGCAGGAGTCCGTAAAAATCTATGGAGACGAGGTCGTTTGGTCCTTCCGGGATTATATTTTGCATGTTGGCATAATTTGTTTGGACTGCCACCTTTACCCTTTGACACACGTCACACCTAGCTATTGTCTGCCGTACTTTTTTAGCCATATGGCTACACGTAAAGTCTTCATTTATCAGGTGGAAGATCTTTCGTGCCCCCTGATGACCATAAATCTCATGGCATTCTTTTATGAAATTGTGAACTAATTCTTCCAGCAAGATGACTTTCCATTTGCCAGTTCTGTCATATTTTTGTAAACATCCTTCATTGATCCGGTATTTCTTATTTTCTTCCTGGTTTTGGCAGTTTTTCCACGTTTCTTGGAGATTCTCTTGGCTCTGTTGTATTTGTCCAATTTTCTTAAACTTTTGTTTAATTTCCCCCGACGGTTGTCTAGCAAGAATTGCCGTGAGTACGATTTTTTCGGGTGTATTTTTGTGCTCGTCCCCCTGGAAATCATACGGCCTGCTTAATGCATCGGCGACCTTGTTGTTTTTTCCAGGGCAGTGCTCGATCTCCAGATCATAGTCTTGGATTAATAATGCCCATCTTAACATGCGATCCCCGATGAATCGTCCCGTTTTCAAAAATGTCAACGCCTTGTGATCGGTTATTATTTTGATCCGCGCGCCCAACAAATGGTTTCTGAATTTTTGAAGCGCCCACACGATTGCCAGTAATTGTTTCTCGGTCGTTGTGTATCCTATTTCCGCCCCTTTGAATGTGCGGCTGGCGAAGGATATTACCCCTGTGTCACCCGTCGCATCTTCCTGGCTTAGGACGGCTCCAATCGCGTAATCGCTTGTATCGGTTGTCAAGGTGTACTTTTGTTTCGGATCGGCATGTTTGAGCATTATGGTCTCCACAAAAAGTTGCTTAACTCGTGTAAATGCCCTTTCTTCTTCCGTCCCCCATCTCTATTTTTGTCCTTTTTTGAGTAGTTCTAGAAGAGGCACCGTTTCCCTAGCGTGTTTGTCAGTAAACTTGCTGTAGAAGTTGACTAGTCCGAGAAATCCCCGTAATTGTTTTATGTTCCTTGGTGAGAGGTAGTCTCTGATTGCTTGAATTTTCTCCGGTTGTGGTCGTATCCCTGTGGTTGTTAAAATATGTCCCAGGAACGATATTTCCTGCTGAAAGAATCTTCATTTCTTGAACTTCAAGGTCATGTTGTTGTTGCTGATTCTCTCAAACAATTGGTGTAAATGTGTCAGATGGTGCGTCTCGTCTTTTGACTTACATAGGAGGTCGTCTACGAAATTTATTACTGAGTTTCCAAGATCCTGGAGTACGATATCCAAACCTCTGATAAGGCTTGCCGTGCTTGTCTTCAATCCGAAAGGTGTTACCGTGAATTTGTAACATTTCCCGTCGTGCTGGAAAGCGGTATACGGTCTCGATTCTTCCTCCAGTGGTATTTGCCAGAAACTACTTGTCATGTCCAAACTCGACATGATTTTTACCCCTCCGCATCTTTGAAGTATTTCCTCGGTTGGTGGGGCATTATCGTAATCCTCTACGAGAAACGTGTTGAGTTGTCTGGCGTCCAGGCATAGTCGTACCGACCCATCTTTTTTTATAACCGTTACCAGTGGATTAATGAAGCGACTCTTTGCCCGTTCGATAACGCCATGGTCCAACATTCGCTGGATTTCCTCTTGTACTTTTTCGCGATATTGTATTGGTACGCGATATGAGCGATGGATGTATGGCTCCGGGTCCTTTAGTACCAATTTGTGGACGTATGCGTGCATCCGTCCTGGTTTTTTACTGAAGATGTGCCTGTACTGGCCGATTAATGCCTTGAATTCGTTTTTCGTATTCTCAGGTAGATTCAGACAATTTTTTAATGTCTGATCAACTTCGTCTTCGGCCAGTTCATAATCTATGACGCTTCCGATTTCCGAAATTTTTACCAATTCTTTATTGTCCTTTTGCCATACCCATCTTCCTTCCTCAAATTCCGCAACTATTTTATTTTTTACTTTGAGGGTTCCCTGGTGTGCGTCGATTCCCACTTGTAATTTCAGCATCCCGTCGACGCCGAATATGGCCGGTCTGCTCATTTTTGGGATTACTAACAGTTGTAGTATTCCTGTTGCGTCGTAGAGTTTTGCTTCGGCTATTATTTGTTTTCTGGTGCGGCCGGATTTTCCTCCAAACGCTCCGATGGCTTCTGTGCTTCTTACAGGTACTTCTGGGCAGTTTTTTAAGTCTTCCTGGTGTTGGTTGTAGAATTCTTCTGAAATACAGGATATTTCGCTCCCGCTGTCGACCAATATTTCGGCGGTAATTCCTTCGAGGTCCATCGGTAAGGTAGGGCATCGTGGGTGAATTTCTCGTATTATTTCCCGTTGTCCGGGTTCTTCCATGAGGAATTCTTTTGGGTGCTCGTATGTGTCGTTCGTTGCTACTTTCAGTGCCTTATTATTTTTTGATGTTTGTTGTTTCTCTTGGTTTCCATTCTTCCAGTTTCCTTTTTCGATGTGGTTATTATGAACTACTCTGATCATCCCCATTGGTATCGGTTGCTCAGAATTTTTATTATCTTCGGGTTCCAGTTTCTTTTTCCTTCTTTCCTTCTTCTTTTTGTTTCGACGCATCCTTTCCAGAGCTTCTTCCATGGCGATTTGTGCATCCTCGTCTTCTTCCGTTGCGCCTCGTGATATTTCATCCCGTGATATCTGTACGGGCGCAACGTTTACTCGTTTCCCTGGTTCTGTTGGCTGGTTCTCGGTGTTTCATTTTGTGCTGGGATATTGCTGGTACTTGGACCGCCCTGTGGATGCGGAGTCCATGGTGCAGCGGCGGGGTTAAGCGGAGGTCTGTTATTCCCGTATCCCGTCTGCCACGGTTGTTGTCTGGGAAATGGCGCTGGCATCGCGTTGTTATTCCCAAATCCTCGATTACCCTGTTGTTGATATTGGAATGGTGGTGGTGGTCCCTGATAACCTGGATTCCCTGGCCGCCATGGCTGGTTGAATCCCATTGGCCGTGGTCCCCCGAACGTTCCAAACTTCTGATTTTTCCATGGGTTATTTTGTTGCCATGATGCACCGATGGGTTCTTGCCGATGGGGCAAAGATCTTTTTGCATTGAGTGGTCCTGACCCATCCATGCTTTCTAACAATTCGAGGAATGAATCGATCGTCTTGATTCCGCTGACGCGTACTGCCATTCTGATCGATTCGTCGAAATGATTAGCGAGTTTCCTGATTATTTGTTCTTCAGCCGGCCCTTCACTCAAATCCAAGGCATTTCCGAATATTTGGGTTGCATATTCGGTTCGAGTCATCCGGTGTCCGTCCCATTCGTAGGCCCCGAATTCGAGATTTCGGCGTACTTTATCCTGAATTTCTTGGCTCCAGTAACGTCCGCGAAATTTTTCCTCGAATTCGTTAATCGTTTGTACCCTCTCCTCGACAATTTTCCACCAATTTTCCACCAATCTTTGGCGGTGTCTTTTAGAGACTGGCTGATCAAATAATGGAGGTCCGTGTTTCCGGTGATTCTCCAAAATTCCTTAAAATCTTGCAAAAAACGCATTGGTCGTTCTCTGCCGTCGCCATTATACGTCGGTGGTTTATGTTTTGCCGCGTATGCTTGGCTGACGTTTAATCCCGCTCCCCAGGAGGTGTTACACAATGTGTTTGAGTTTTGTGCCCGGATGTTTTTCTCGCACTCCGTGATACGTTTAGAGTGCTCCGTGACCACTTGTCCCACATCCTTTGAAGAATGGAGGAGTTGAGATATGGTTCGCCGAATGGCTTCCATTCGAGTGTCGAAATCTTCGATTTTGTCGTCATTTTCTTTTCCTAGTTGATTGTGGCTTTGCTCTATTAATTTCTGAGCCACCACAATTTTGCGTTCCGTGCGCTCCTCGATTTTTTGGACTTCATGTGTTATTTTTGTGTTGACTTCCTCGTGCAGTTGGCGCGACCTTACAATGCAGTTATCGTTCTGCTGCTTGATTTCTGCTTTGGTTGTTATCCGCTCCCTTCTTTGCTCATTGCGGATACTATTCATTGGTTTGATGAGGGCTTTAATTGTCTCACTTTCCTCTGCACCTCTTTCATCTGTCTCCCCTGACTCTTCGCTGATGTTGAATGACTCTGCATTTGGTGTTTCTATCGGTCTGGGTCCGATCGCCGATAGTCGCCCAATATTTCGACGATCCCTTTGCCGGGCCTCCTCTAACAGTCCATCCGCTGTAGTTGATTCCCAATGAAGGGAATTTTCATCGTTTTGTTGTGCCATTTTATTCTATTCTATTTTTCTCTATCTTATTCGATTTGGTTTTGTTCTAAATTATTTTATCTATTTTTATTATTATTTTTTTTTACACCTTTTTACGAGTTTTTCTTTCTTATGTTCGAGCCCCACGTTGGGCGCCAAAATGTAACGGGTCTTTTTTCGTTACAAATAAATTTATAGGTTCGTGGACTCGAACAGTGAAGAAATTAATAGAAACTCAGATGTTTTTGGTATTTTTTTACAAAAAGTATGATTTATTTAAGTTTTATGGCTCGATATAATGCAAAATTAACGCTACGTATAAGTGTAGTGTGTTGTTTGTGTGGTTTTTGTATTTTCCGCAGTGTTTTTTCTCGGTCGGTCAATTATTCTTTATTCGCATGGTACATTTAGTTCGGCAGGATCAGTTATCCTGGATCGGTATTGATTATGCCCTGTCTTCTATTTCTGTGGCTTCTATTGGCCTGAGTTTGCGGCGTGCTTTCGCTAGCGGCGCGATAGGTATCGGTGCTTAGCCTATAGCGACGCGGGCTTTCCGTTGTATTGTTCTCTTAGGGCGAGTCGAGTCGCAGCGCTCTCTCGCCCGTGGCGCTAGGACTCGCGATCTACGGGCCGTGGGCGCGCGCTCTCTCTCGTTACGCGCCACGATCTATTCCCCTACCCTAGCTCTGCCCTTCGCGCCGCGATATTAATTATCGCGCCGATAATTGATCGCCCGGTCCTTGATCTAGGCGTTCGATGTCGCCACCGACCGGTCTACGATAGTCTACTCGAGAGATGTGCCGCGAGCACTCGATTTACCCTTTTTTGCATATGTTTCGGCGCTCTCGTATTTCGGAGTACCTCCTTATCCTTTCTTCGATCCTGATCCATATAGCGCGATACTCACGGTGTGTGTGTGTGTGTGTGTGTGTGTGTTTCGTATGACTGTAGCGTACTCTTCCTTATCTCCTAATGTAATATTTCTTTTATTTTTCAAATTTAATATTCTTCCCTTATATCTATTCGCAACGCTCGCTCGCTATGCTACCTTCTCTGATCCTATTTTCTCCTGCTCTAATTTTTCTATCTATTTTCGATAATTGTTCGCTCCCCTTAAGTAGTTAACTTTCCTTATTGCTCTTTTTATTTTTCTTTGATTTTCCAATATTTTCTCGTAAAAATAAATTTATTTTAATTCTTCTTCGTTTTTTGTTCCTTAACGTTCCGTATTCTAGACGTTTCCGATCCGCGAGGGATGTACTTGGTCCAGCAGTACTTGTTATCTTCAAAAAAAATGAAGAGAGCTTTCTAAAGCCTTTTAGGCGCGACTCCGTTTTTTCTTTGTTTTTCAACGTTCCGTGTACCGGACGTTTCCGATCCGCGAGGGATGTACTCTGTCCAATCGTACTTGTCGATCCACGAGGACTGAAAGAAGCGATCTTTCTAATGCTTTTTAGGCGCGACTCCGTGTTTCTCTTGTTTTTCAACGTTCCGTGTACCGGACGTTTCCGATCCTCGAGGGATGTACTTGGTCCAATCGTACTTGTCAATCCACGAGGGACTCAAAGAGTGCCTTTCCTCCAAAATTCTCGTCCTTTTATACCCAGGTTTTACCGCTTTTCAAATCCCCTTCTTCTCCGTATTTAATTCAATTAGTTGGTTTGTCCGGTTTCTGCCGGTTTCTCTTTCCCCTTAATTCGATTAGTGTAACGTCTAAATAGTTTTTGCATGTGTGACGGTTAGTCTCCCTTTCTTATTGTCCGCCATTAATTTAATTAGCGTTGGTTCGACCAACATGGTGGGTCGCTTGGTCTGTTTTTCCCTTTACCCCTTCCTTTCACCGAAATCGGTTGACTCCTAAATATCCTTGGGGCGATAGTTTCTTGGTTGGTTTATGAGACGGTCTTTTCCGTCTCAATATATATATATATATATATATATATATATATATATTGTGACTTTGCGTCACAAGGGAGATAGAGAAGAAGCCCGCGTGACTACGCTCGGGCTTAGTCTCCGCCACGCACCTTTATGGAGAAAATTTAATTGTTAATTTTAAGGTAGCTTTAAGGATTTTCATTATATAGAAGCTGCGACACTATCCCCCCCCCGTCCTTCCCGCGCCCCTTTATCCCGATTGCGAAACGACCACGCAGACTGTCGACTGGGGCCACGTCGGTCCGGCCGTCAACTCCGAGAACCAGCAACGCCATCTCCCAACGACGCGGACATTGGACTGGCCGTCCGAGGACATCCCGCTGCCATCTCCCGAGTCTCCGGCCTACCGCGGGTCACTCAGCGACTCGGGAGGGACAAGAGTCATCGAGGATATCGACCAAAAGGGCGAGCCACGGGGATCGAGATGGAACATCGATCGGAGGTCCATCGTGTGGCACGGGATTGGGAAAGACGAGGAAGCCGGCCGGCTTGGTCAATCATTAAGTGCTGCAGCGTGGTCAAGCGAGGTAGCAAAGCGCAAAAGTTCCGAGCGAAGAACCGAGCAAACTGAGCAGCGAACTAAGAGAGAGAGAGAGAGAGAGAGAGAGAGAGAGAGAAAGAGACGCGAACAATCCGAGGAACAAAGTATATTGTCCGTTCGTTCGTGATAGAAGTCACGGCGAAAAAAACCTTAAATCTTTCCTCTTTTCTTAATTGTGCGAGAGCGGCTAGCGAAAGCCGATAAATTAAGTCCGGGAAATCTTGTCGCACGGACGACTGTTAAATTTGTTCCGTTCACCCCTCCCCAGTAATTCCTGATCGTCGTCCCTTTTCCGTGCGCGTCGAAATTAATAAAGTGTGTCAATTAGATTAACGAATACTAAAATCGGTGCGAGCGATTCGAGCCATTCGCCCGAGAATTAGCATAGAAAAATTATAGGAATAAATTGTGAAAAGGTGTTCGTGGCGGATCCCCGGTGTCCCTCGCGAAATTTTCTCTTGCGCGCGCGTGACCGCGGCCAGCCTCGTGTAGCATGGCCATCGGCTGATTCGGGTGATACGTCCCGCGAGAGTAAGCCGCGACGCGATAGATCGAGTCATAGCATTTCCGTATTTTACGTTTTTGAGCATAATAATTTTTCCGTGAGATAAAATATTCTAGTCGTGGTCCAAGTTAAGTGGCCATCTTGTTCGAGAACCCCAGCCGTCCCCAGATACCCTGAGACGTCCCCATTACGATTAATATCGAGTCTCTCGCTTGCCGGCCGAAGGCCGTGTTTGTTTTGTTTTTTTCCCCCTATATTGAGTACGCGTTAAGAGCGTTGCCCGAGAACGGCTAGCGCCCAACATTAGATTGAATTTGTGTAAAATATTGAAACGGGTCAAGTGTCGCGTGTCTAGTAACCCGTCAAATTATAGGCCAAATTATTATCATTATTGCGGAATTTCTTTTCATTATATCGAGTCTTCCTTTATTATTCATTTTGTAATTTATCACTTAACTTCTTTTTTTTATATCGAGCCTAGTGGTTTTGTATTAATTAAATTATATTTGAATTTATTATTTGTCGAACCAGTATTAATTTTCCCTTCCCCCTCCCTCCGCCTACAGTACCACGCGATACCCGTCATGAAATTGGCGCCCAACGTGGGGCCCGAAAAAACTTCCGTTTTTTTAAAGAAAGAGCAATTATTATTGTTAATTTTTATTGTTAATTTTTATTGTAAAAAAATTAACAATTATTATTGTTAATTTTTTAGATAATAACTATCATTTTTGGAGAATTTTTATTTTTCGTTTCAGCATTACATGAAACATTTTTCGCTGTGAACGGCTCACATTGAATGGTTTTTTTTGCGTTTTCGGATGAAATAATAATTACCCCCCCCCCCCCCTCCTGACAGGCTATATCTGTCCCACCACGACCCTCGCAATTTGAGGATTTTGAGAGGAATGAAAAATTCGGACGACCAAGTTTTCGTCTAATTGTCGCATCTGATTTTTTTTTTGAGTTTCTCTACAATACTAGAAAATACAATTTTTGTCTTGTGTTGCGTTTTCGATTTGAATTTTTTTTGTACATTTTCGGCGACCGCTTCCCCTTTTCCCCCCCAGAACTGATACATGCTTGTGTACTTGGCAATTTGTTTTTTTTTTGGCTTGCGACTTTTCAGGCCGTGGAGTGGCAAGAAAATTCGTAGTTTTTTTTGTATTATTGCTCTGGCAATTGAAAATTAATTTTAGCATTATTGCTCTGGCAATTAAAAAAATTATTTGTGCACTATTGCGCTGGCAATCTAAAATTTATTTGGCGTTATTGCTTGGGCAATTAAAATAGTTTTTTTTGTTTTTATTGCGTTGGCAATTTAGAAGCAATTATTATTGCTTAAGAGAATACCGCTTGAATAAAGAATACTGAGCTGATTTTTTTTATTGTGAATTTTGGCCATACTTAAGATTTTCGCATACTGTGCTATTCGTTTCTTTTGTCGGAATTGACTGTTTTTATGAAATAATATTATTGAGTACCTGTTTTTTTGTGTTTTCTTTCCTTTTTGCAATTGGTACTGATTGGCCATTTGTTTTTTTTTTCAATTCCGAAAATATGTTGGAATAGCTTATGTCACGTCTTGCGACGAATCTCAAACCACAAGATTTTTCTTCCCTTTTTTTCAATTTAGTCGATACCATCTTATATCAGAAACTCATAAATTTTGAAGGTGTGGAGCAAATATTTAACACTCAAAAAATATTACGAGTGCATTTCAACGCTATGCAGAGCCTCACCACGGTAAATCTTTAGAACGAACTCTCTAACCATAACACAGACTAGGCGGCTCCGCTGAACCCTCGCTTGGAAGAAAATGAAACCCTCGGTCTCACAGCGTAGTCCGATCTATAAACTTCTCGATATGAGAAGTCACCATAGCTATAAATTGACACAACATAAATCTTGCGCATGCTTACATCTTAAATATCAAACACTGCCCCGTGCACTTTTTCGCCGAAATGCGGGACAAAGATCCCCCTTCCTTTATACGCGTAATATGAAGAACCGATGCTCTGGAATAAGGCCACGCGCGTGCTAGCGAACCCGTAAATGATTCGCACACCATACCGCAACCAATCACGAAAATTATTCACGACCAATGGACCAATCCCCGAAGAATTAGATTACCAAGACCAAGCTCTTCATAAAGTTCTGTCTCCAACTATTGAACCCTTCCTAATTTTCACATCAAGAAAGACTTCCTTCCTGAAGTCAGTCTCCCGACAATCTCCATCGAGTTCAAAGCTCAATCTTCCGTTAGCGAATTTCGAATCGAGTTCCTTTGTCACGTTTAATTCCGATCTACGTATCGACAGTCTTATTCCGAGTATTGTCTTTCAAGTCCCATATACACATAACCTCGACCCTCAGTTCGAGCAGGAAGGTCAGGAATCCATGTCTCACTCGGTGCATTCACATATAATCTTAAGTGCTTCTCGTCGTATACACTTAAAACATACATCTCCGCATGACCGAAATCTTGTCCAAGTGTTACAAGTTATTCGACCAGCGAGCGTACCAGGGTACCAGCGAGGGCCCTACGTCTTAAGAGCGTCAACGATATCTTCCACGAGCGAGCGCATACAACTGTACGAGCAAACACACGCATACAACCGTACGAGCGAACACACGCATACGACGACCGACACCAACAAATGTAAGCGAACCACGATATTCTGTCGACCTTGTGTATCATTTTCTTTTTCTGTCATTTTAATTCATATTCAAATCCGACTTTCTATATGTAATAAACGTCGGTTAAATTCATACGAGCTTGTCGAATTATTCCTCATTACTGAAAATATTACCTCTATCCCTTGACTCTATTATCTCCCACGCACTACCCCCATTTTTACCCTCATCCCGTGCTATTGCGCTAGGCGTAGGCTGAAAGGAGGGAAACAAAAATATTATGTTCGCGTCCCCTCCGGATGTGACATATTAATTTTTGGGGGCTCGTCCGGGATATTAAAGGGAATGTGCTAATTATTTCAATGTCTGGAGACGAATCAGCCAGCACCTTAAATCTAAACGTCACTGAAGATTCCACAGAAAAATCGGGTTATTCAACAAGAAGTTCCCACCCCGAACTAATGCCTGGACTCAAACCTCGTGCAAGAAGACCGATAAAAAAATTAGAGTTGCATCAAAAATACGAAAATCAAGACCCAGTAACCATGTCGCTAGGAACAAATCAGCTAATATCCATAAAGGATGCCATTAGCTGCGTCCCGGAATTCGACGGGAAAAATATCCCGTTATCAGATTTCATTGCGGGATGCGAAGACGCAAAGGAATTGCTCCCTCCAAAGGCAGAGAAATACCTTGCAAAATTGATAAGAAACAAACTAAAAAATCAAGCCAAGGAAGCTATTGACGGGACAAAACTCGAAACGGTAGGAGAACTCGTAGCTTTCCTCAAAAAAATATACGCGCCCAACAAGTCCGAAATGCAATTGTTGGGGGAGCTCAGTAGCATATTTCAAGCAAGTGGCGATAGCGTCATAGATTTTTCCGCAAAAATTAGAAAGAAGGCAAGAGAAATTGTCGAGGTGCGAAAACTAACCAACAACGGAATGGAAGACGAGGCATTCAGGAGATCGATCGACGATTATTTCCTCACATACTTCAAACGCGGGCTAAGGGAAGAACTCGAACAACGGCTCCCACCGTGCGGTAACGTCACGGCCGCGATCGACCACGCTATACAAATTGAACGCGAACTCGCGTCGCATAAACAGTTGCACTCGCTCACCCTCAAATCCGAAAAACCCGTTCAAACAAGGTCCGTTAAGTTGTGTGACATCTGCAAAAAAGACAACCATCCGACCGAAGCTTGCTGGTTCGCAAGTATAACTTGCCAAATATGTAAAAATCGAGGTCACAATCCCGATCAGTGTGGAAAAGAACAAAACGAACAGGTGCCAAATTTGCCCGTCGAGTGCCAAATTTGTAAAAAATTTGGCCACACAGCTGATCGATGCTACGCCAATCGCAATTCCCCCACAACTTGCCAGTTGTGTAAAAATTCAGGGCACACAGCCGATAGGTGTCTGTCACGAGGCAAGCCCACAAACTTCTCGTCCAATTGGCAACGTCGGTCAGCCGCCCCACAATGCCAAATTTGCAAGAAAATCGGCCATACGGCAGATAAATGTTTTCAAGTAAAAACCGAAGCGCCTAAGTCCGATCAACCCGTTTGTCGGTACTGCAAGCGAGTAGGTCACGTTTTAGAGAATTGTCGCGCTCGCGAGTATAACAACTCACGAGCCCAGCCGGGAAACGGGCCGAATACTCCTCGGGCGGACGCGCCGAGTGGTACCCCGACCCCAACGCGTCCGGTGAACGTCGCCTCCGCAATCCCTCCGAGTGTCAGTATCCAACTTACTCAATAAATTCGGAAGATTTCGACACACTACCCTCGGTGTGTATCGGAGCACTACCAGAAAAGGGTCAGGTGTCAATGCTTCTAGACGGCGGTGCCATCCCCAACTTGATTAAGAAAGCATACACCACAAAAATGGTAGGAATCGATGATCAAGATATTATCAAACTAAGGGGAATATCCGCACTACCGGTCTTCGCGCTAGGAAGCGTGCTACTTTGCGTGTTCGGTTTCGAAACGCTTTTCCATATTATACCAGATGAGGTACCACTTCCTTATCCCGGGTTGCTAGGATCCCGGTTCTTTTACGAAACAAAATCCAAAATAAACTACGAAACAGAATGCCTCGAGTGTGGAGACAAAACATGGCCTTTCCAGAAACCAATCGAACCCGTCGAGGTAGTAGAAATCCCCGCGCGTTCGGAAACCTCTTTCTACATGTGAATCGAAAACCGCACGTTAAAGGAAGGGTATATCCCGCCTTTAAAAATCCGTGAAGGTGTTTACGCCGGCGACTGCCTGGTAACGAACATCAACGGAAGGGCTCATTTGAAGGTTTTCAATACCACAAATGACGCCCTACGGCTGACTGTGCCAGTCATAAAACTACAGGAATTCGATATTGTGGAAAACCAAATAAAAAACGAAAAAACAAAATTAGATTGCATGCCAATCACAGATTCCGGTCCAATTCCTCGTGATCCTCCTATTCCAGTCGTAGATTGCATGACAACTACGCTAATCCAGAGCCCAAAGGTGGCCGATCCAAAAACTTCGGCAAAAAACGTCGAAAAAAAACCTTGCCTTCACTCCGATGAGAGTGACGCGCAAGCGAAACCAAATCAAAATTTCAGTAGCGAGGAAAAACCAAAAACAAAAACAATCGGAAAGGAAAAAAATGAACAAAAACGAAAAACAAATCCAAACACAAAACAAAAACAAAAGTAAACGAAAAAATTAAAAAACGATGAAAATCGAAATCGAAACGTCAATTCTATTTCCACCTCACCGCGTACACTCGGGAAAAACTCAGAGCGTTCGGAAATAATAAAAAATCTTTTGCGGCTAGATCATCTTGCACACGATGAGCTAGATCATGTCGAAACAATCATCGAAACATATGCAGACAGGTTTCACATAAAGGGTGAGCCTCTAGAATCCAGGTATGTGCTTCAACACAAGATCCCTACGGTCGATTACCTGCCGATCAACACCAAACAGTACAGGTTTCCCCAATCGCTCAAGGGCGAAGTCTAGCGTCAAGTGGACGAGCTATTAGAGTCAAGGGTAATAAGCAAGTCGGAATCCCCGAACAACAGTCCTGTTTGGATAGTACCGAAAAAACTAGACTCCAACGGTAACAAACGTTGGCGAATGGTAATCGATTTCCGAGCTTTAAACGAAAAAATAATCGGTGATTCGTACCCGCTGCCAAACATTACCGACATTCTGGACCAATTAGGGCGCGCAACCTACTTTTCAGTCTTTGATCTAGCATCCGGTTTCCATCAGATCGAAATGAACCCCAAAGATAAACCAAAAACCGCTTTCTCTACACCTCACGGGCACTACGAATTTTCGAGAATGCCTTTTGGGCTCAAAAATGCCCCGGCGACTTTCCAGCGCTTAATGGATATCGTACTGAGCGGACTCCAAGGGGTATTCCTTTTCGTTTATCTCGACGATATCGTAATCTACGCCAGAGACCTAGAGGAACACGGTAAAAAGATTCAGGATCTGACGGAACGGTTGCGTAAAGCCAACCTCAAGCTACAACCAGACAAATGCGAATTCCTTAGACCAGAAGTAAGTTACCTCGGGCACATAATCGGTAAGGACGGCCTCAAACCAGATCCAAACAAATTATCGGCAGTAAGCGAATTTCCGATTCCAAAAAACGTTAAGAACATTCGCCAATTTTTGGGACTAACAGGATGCTATCGCAGATTCATTAAGGACTTTTCGAATATCGCAAAACCTCTAACCCGTCTCTTAGAAGACAAAACCGACTTCGAATGGACTGACGAAACACAGACAGCCTTCGATATTCTCAAAAACAAATTATGCGAAGCCCCTATTCTCCAGTACCTTGATTTCTATAAACCGTTTATCATAACGACGGACGCTTCCGGCTACGCCTTAGGCGGAGTCCTATCACAAGGGGAATTAGGGAAAGACAAACCCATAGCGTACACCTTGTGCGTTTTGCGCGGCGCAGCTCTACGTTATAAAACGTACGAGAAAGAAGCAATGGCGATCATTCACAGTGTAAAAGCCTTTCGGCCCTACATTTACGGTAGAAAGTTCACTCTCGTCACAGATCATAAGCCTCTCGTTTGGTTCAAAACAGCCAAGGACGCATACGCGCGCGTTCTCAAGTGGCGACTAAAACTCTCCGAATACGATTACGATGTCGTGTATAAACCCGGCCCATTGAACTCGAACGCGGATGCGCTATCGCGAAATCCAATAGAAAAGGCAGAAGAATAAAAACTATCCCGCATTACGAGAAAAGCCAAGACAAAACCTCAGCAGATGCGTTGCGAGAGATAACGCGTCAGTCATATGGAACAAGCGATAGCGACAGTGGAAATGGGAACCCCACGAGTTTCACGACACAGATGGAAATTCACCCAGCTCCCGCGTCCTAAAAAGTAAACGTAGTCACCCGCTCTCAAACAAAAACCAAAGTCCCCTCTGATCCAAATGGAATAGTACACGCGAACGAAACATGTGACGACGACGGTCCGACAAGTGTCGATACATCCGAAGGGGCAGACGTACGTTCCGAGCCTCGATACTCCACACGCCGAACTAGTAAAGCCATAAACTATGAAGAGAGCAGTGACAAAGAAACCGAGGCCGATGTAATAAGACCCGTGCACGCTCAACGACCTAGGAAGGCCGCTCGCCCGAAGACAGCCGTCAGGCCTAGCCAGCGCAAGGCACTTCCTATCTCCCACTCCGGAACCTCCACTGACCCAGATTCCGATAATTCGACAAACTCAGATTCTAGCACTGTCACGTCACAACCCTCCGTAATTGAGGACCCTCCCGTGGAAGAAAGAAAAACATCGGAATTCAAAATCGCAAATTGTATCAATACCAAAAAACTGTTCCACTTTCGCAACGATAATTTGGTCTATTTTATCGACTCAACGGGTAAACCGTGTGACCCGGGGGGGGGGGGGGGGGGGGGGCAGAAACTATTAGAGTGAAACATTCTTCCCCTCTGGAAAGACGTTTCAGTAGGCCAAGCCTACAGTAAAAAGGTTGGAAAAAAATACCACCTTGCATTGTTAATCCGTGGCAAACAACCCAAATCGTTATCCTCAATAAATAAAAACGTTACCAAAGCGTAAGGGAATCAAAAAAATTTGCGAAACTCTCAACCTCCAATCAATCAGTTTTTGTCACTGTCAACACGTCGAACACCTAATGTGGACAGATTTGATAAATATCGTAAAAGTGGTATTCAAAGACAGCCAGATAAAAATATTAATTTGCATGGGAACTCTGCGCTATACACCTGTCGAAAAACGCGATTCGATATTCTACGAAATGTACAAATCGCCAATCGTAGGACACAAGGGTGTATCAAAAACCTACAATAGGATAAAGCGCGAGTATTTCTGGGAAGACTTAAAATCCGATATCCAAAGACATGTGCAGCAATGCCTAGAATGCCAGCTAAAAAAATTAGTACGAGTCAAAACGAAACAACCAATGATAATGAATCAAAGAAGTGTGCGGCCGTGTAGTAAATAAGAGATCGTTGAAATTTCGGCTTCGATCCGGCCAGTGAAGGACTTCCAAGGTTGTCGATGGAAATACGAATTTGTATCTTAACGTTTCGGCCCTGTGGTTCGGGTCCTCTTCAGAATATGTATATTTTTTTCCTGTATAAATGGTAATACATTGTTTTACAATCACTTAATATATAGATGTTGTGTTATTTAGTGTGATAATCGAGTTGGTACTGTTTAAATTATAATTATATACATAAAATATGGATGAAGTCTTTTATTGAGATACTTAATGTTATATGTAAGTATTGGTGTGTGAGATGTACGGAGTGTGGAGAAATTATATAAATGAGAAATGATAGTGTACTAACCTCGAAGTAATGGTATTTCGGTTTTTTTTGAAACACATATTTGGAAAGATGTTGAGACGAACAGAGACATTATTTGTGGATGTAAATAATGTGTTGTAGAAAAGAATTTTTTTTACTCAATCGATGGAGTTAATATCGTTTATGGGCGATTTTTACTGATCTGTAATGGATAAGTAGTTATGGGTCAAATTTTTATGTTTCATAATTGAGAATTTACGTAAAAGAATTTGATGTAAGAAAAGTTTTAGTGGATAGTCAAAAATTATGGTAATTACCTATTGAGTTTGTTCTTAAGAGTGTATTATCTTTCCAAAATGAGTAAAAAATTCGAAATTTCAATTGGTTCGTTACATTTTGGGTTGTGTAGCGGACGGACGTTCGAGAAAAACTGAGTGATGTATTGTTCTCTGGTAACATATTCGAGTCTCCGTGCTAAGGATTGGGGGAGAGATCGTGCTCGCAGTGACGTGTCAATAAGAATAAATTAGGGACGCCAAGTTAGGGGTATTTAAAATTAGTTTGTGATGTCATTAAAATTAGCTAATCGTGTCAGTTTGTTGGTTAGTTTACTATGTCAATAATTTTAAAATTGTTATGTAATGTAAAATATGGTGAAGTGTGTTGACGGTTATAAAATTGAATTGTAAATTGAGCTAAAATTTTTTATGTCAGTTCTAAAGTTAATGGCGTTAGGGTGTGCTTTAATTTGTATCATTTCCATGATTAGTCTTTTTTTGAGCCAACTCTCATTGCTTAGTATTTTTGTGTTATCGAACTGAAAATCATGTTTATGTTCTATTGCATGTTGTGCTAAGGCTGTGTGTATTTCGGTAGTGTGTTTTATGCTATTTTTGTGTTCTTTTATGCGGGATTCTAGATATCTTTTCGTTTGGCCTATGTAAGTGCCGTTGCAATCATTACAATCAATTTTATAAACGATGTTGGATATTCGGTTGTTGTTGATTTTGTCTTTGGTAGAACCAATGATGGATGAAATATTGTGTTTATTGTTTGTAACTAATGTTATGTTGTATTGTTGGAAAAGACGGATTAGTTGATGATGTATGTTTTTTGTGTAGGGGAGATTTATTATTCTGGAGGAGTCAAAGTTATTGTTGTTCGTTTTTTGTTTGTTGATTATGGAAATTCGATGTTTTATCAATTTATCTGTGAAAGAGATCGGATAGCAGTTTTTAGTCATTGTGTTGCTGATGAGTTGGAGATTTTCGTTATGAAATGAAGGGTGAGATAGTTTTATTGCTCTGTCAATCAACATGTAGATTATGGCTTTTTTCTGTGAGAGTGGGTGGTGTGAGAAGAAATTAATAAACCTGCCAGACCAAGTTGGTTTTTGGCTCATAAACCTATCCAATATAGACATTCCCCTACACATTTCCACTTTCCTGTCTCTAGGCGAAAAATTCTGCTTCCCTTACCTTAAACTCTCAAACATTAAAACTCACATCCACAAATCAATCTCTGAACTCGAAGCCAAACTAGATTTTTACTAGACAAACCTAGACAAATTGAAATCAGAACTAGATTCAGCCAAATATTAAACAAAATGAATATCCCCAAATCATTCTCTAATACCAGCCAAATTATAAAAGACACATCTCTATTTTTGAAAAACAACCCCCAACTCTTAGTCACACGAGCTGACAAAGGAAATACAACAGTCATTTAAAAAAAATCTGATTACATCACAAAAACCCTTGATTTACTTGCAGATTCTACGATTTACAAACTAACAAACAAAAATCCCATCAATTCTCTACAAAAAGGTATCAACAACATTCTCTCCAGATGGAAATCTCTTAAAATCATTGATGAATCGAAATTTAAATACTTAAAAGCTGAAAATTGCAACTTATCCCGTCTCTATTGTTTACCAAAAATTCACAAAATAAACTATCCACTTCGTCCAATAGTATCATCCATAAATAGCCCAACACACAAACTAGCTGAATTCATTCAATCAAAACTCTCCAAATTAATTAGTACAACAAACTCACACGTCAAAGATAGCTTCCACTTAAAACATTCACTGTCCAACCTCTCAATCCCACTTAACTATAAACTATACTCATTTGATGTCGTGTCTCTCTATACCAACATTCCATTACAACTAGTTATCCACAGCCTGCAAAAAAGATCAAACTTATTCTCAAATGCATTTCCCTTACACGAAATAATTAAAGCCATTGAATATATCATGTTCTCAACCTTTTTCACATTCCAAGACAAAATTTATCAACAAATCTCAGGATTACCCATGAGGATACCCATGGGATCACCTCTAGCCCCAATACTATCCAACATAGTCATGATCGACCTTGAAATAAGTTGTTTAGAAAAATTAAAGTTCTCACTGCCGTTATACAAAAGATACGTCGACGATATTATTATTGCTCTACCAACCAACAAACTAGAATCCACTAAAAAGATTTTTAATTCCTATAACCCAAAACTACAATTTACATCCGAAAATGAAATAGACAACAAAATCCCATTTCTTGACTTACTATTAATCCGTAAACAAAACTCAATCATCACAAATTGGTATAGAAAACCAACTTGGTCTGGCAGGTTTATTAATTTCTTCTCACACCACCCACGCTCACAGAAAAAAGCCATAATCTACATGTTGATTGACAGAGCAATAAAACTATCTCACCCTTCATTTCATAACGAAAATCTCCAACTCATCAGCAACACAATGACTAAAAACTGCTATCCGATCTCTTTCACAGATAAATTGATAAAACATCGAATTTCCATAATCAACAAACAAAAAACGAACAACAATAACTTTGACTCCTCCAGAATAATAAATCTCCCCTACACAAAAAACATACATCATCAACTAATCCGTCTTTTCCAACAATACAACATAACATTAGTTACAAACAATAAACACAATATTTCATCCATCATTGGTTCTACCAAAGACAAAATCAACAACAACCGAATATCCAACATCGTTTATAAAATTGATTGTAATGATTGCAACGGCACTTACATAGGCCAAACGAAAAGATATCTAGAATCCCGCATAAAAGAACACAAAAATAGCATAAAACACACTACCGAAATACACACAGCCTTAGCACAACATGCAATAGAACATAAACATGATTTTCAGTTCGATAACACAAAAATACTAAGCAATGAGAGTTGGCTCAAAAAAAGACTAATCATGGAAATGATACAAATTAAAGCACACCCTAACGCCATTAACTTTAGAACTGACATAAAAAATCTTAGCTCAATTTACAATTCAATTTTATAACCGTCAACACACTTCACCATATTTTACATTACATAACAATTTTAAAATTATTGACATAGTAAACTAACCAACAAACTGACACGATTAGCTAATTTTAATGACATCACAAACTAATTTTAAATACCCCTAACTTGGCGCCCCTAATTTATTCTTATTGACACGTCACTGCGAGCACGATCTCTCCCCCAATCCTTAGCACGGAGACTCGAATATGTTACCAGAGAACAATACATCACTCAGTTTTTCTCGAACGTCCGTCCGCTACACAACCCAAAATGTAACGAACCAATTGAAATTTCGAGTTTTTTACTCATTTTGGAAAGATAATACACTCTTAAGAACAAACTCAATAGGTAATTACCATAATTTTTGACTATCCACTAAAACTTTTCTTACATCAAATTCTTTTACGTAAATTCTCAATTATGAAACATAAAAATTTGACCCATAACTACTTATCCATTACAGATCAGTAAAAATCGCCCATAAACGATATTAACTCCATCGATTGAGTAAAAAAAATTCTTTTCTACAACACATTATTTACATCCACAAATAATGTCTCTGTTCGTCTCAACATCTTTCCAAATATGTGTTTCAAAAAAAACCGAAATACCATTACTTCGAGGTTAGTACACTATCATTTCTCATTTATATAATTTCTCCACACTCCGTACATCTCACACACCAATACTTACATATAACATTAAGTATCTCAATAAAAGACTTCATCCATATTTTATGTATATAATTATAATTTAAACAGTACCAACTCGATTATCACACTAAATAACACAACATCTATATATTAAGTGATTGTAAAACAATGTATTACCATTTATACAGGAAAAAAATATACATATTCTGAAGAGGACCCGAACCACAGGGCCGAAACGTTAAGATACAAATTCGTATTTCCATCGACAACCTTGGAAGTCCTTCACTGGCCGGATCGAAGCCGAAATTTCAACGATCTCTTAACCAATGATAATAACAGATACTCCGGGAACAGTTTTCGAAAAAATCTCAATGGACATTGTAGGTCCTATGCAACGCACTTCAAACAAAAACGAGTACATTCTGACAATTCAAGACCATCTGTCAAAATATTGCGTCGCAATGCCTCTTCCAAATGCACTGGCAACGACTGTCGCAGACGCATTTCTGAAAAGATTCATATGCGTGTTCGGCGCACCCAAGGCTCTTTTAACTGATCAAAGCAGTAACTTTTCGAGCGGCCTAATGAGAAGAGTCGCGAAACGCTTCCGTATTAAGCGATATCGAACTACGGCATTCCATCCCCAATCCAACGGATCGCTCGAGAGGTCTCACCACGTGCTAGCCGAGTTTTTAAAACAATACACAGATAAGGACAACGAATGGGACCAATGGCTGGAATTAGCAATGTTTCGTACAACACAAGTATTCACGAAAGTACAAAATACACTCCTTACGAGGTAGTATTTGGAAAATCAGCAAGAGTCCCATCGAGCGAACTTCTTCGCGAATCCGATCAACTACCCACCTATCGCGGATATCTGATCGAACTAATTACACGCATAAACGGAATCAGAATCATTGCTTACGAAAACTTAGTCTCATCCAAACAACGCTCAAAAAAGTATTACGACAAGAACGCGAATCCTAAAAGCTTCAAGGTAGGAGATTTCGTCTACCTTCAAAAGGGTCCCAAACCGGGTAAACTCGAGGATTACTATACCGGACCACATAAGGTCCTAGAAAAATTGGAAAAGGGCAATGTAAAAATCCACTACCAAAACAAAACACGAGTAGTTCACGAAAATCGCTTGCGATATTCGCATATTAATGTCGAAAGAAAACCCATAAGAAAATTAAAGCCGACCCGAGTCGATGAATCCGATTTCAATAACTGAATGTATAATCATAATTATTACGTTGTTCCCAGATGACCGCCATCTACATTATATGGATAATATGTTTAGTCCGTCCCGCCGCTGGCATGGTGTGATACGATTGTGGATCAAGTGCGTCCAATGTAACGACACTATCTGTGTTGGACGTCAAACCCTGCGACAACGCGGTGCCAAAAACACAAACCGCAGATCAGTACATACAATTATTACAGCTCAACGACTATTCCGAAACAATGATTATACAATGTAAAATCGAGGTATTGAGAATAATATACTACTGCGGCATATCGTCGCATGTGTCTGTCGTTAGCAACGGGCAAATAGAATATCTTGAAACGACCCGACGCGATGCATGCGACGAAATGCACAAATATGGGACCACGCAAGTTGGCCACACAATAATACACGGATTAAAGGTTAACCAAACAACCACGATCAGCGTTACCCTCGCCGGTCATATTAAGGACAACGGCGAGTGTAATGGTGCATCATATTCAGACCCGTACGGTACTTGGGATAACGTTGTCGTGCAAGGAACAGTGAAAATCATACTAAGAAGCTATACAGCTCAAATCTCTTTGAATTCAAATCAAATTCATTTAAAATCAGGCACTACATTGCTCGCAACAACCTGCATCGACCCAGATGGGGGATACACTTTCTGGAGCCCAAGACCGCGCGAAAATTGCGGATTCGATAGATATGGCATTCTCTACGAAGGAATGTCCACAAAGATCAGCGAAATAGAATCCGGAAATCATAACACCGTTTACTCTGTAACCTCTGAAGACGTAACATTTGCACTAGCCGTCAAAGAAATTGATCAAGTTTGTGGATACAGTATACTCACTACAGAACACCCCAAACTCTTTATATTTGAAACAACTTGAAGCGCCTCATTCGCAATTCGGGGTAAATTCCCAGTCGCCAATCTCGATATATTCGCTTATGTCAACTCAAAATTCATATATGTAGAACGACACACCCGACAACAAATGAAATCATTATATCACGATATGCTCACCCAACAGTGTGACAAAGAACGTCCAATGCTTCGGAACAGTTCATCTTTAGCGACGCAAGCACCAGACGAATTTGCATATAACATAATGAAAGGACCCGGCTACATGGCGGTTGTAGCTGGCGAAGTAGTACACATAATTCAATGCATACCAATAGAAGTAAAATTGTTGAGATTAAAGGAATGTTATAATCAATTGCCCGTTACTCGTGGGAACGAATCCTATTTCCTAACCCCGAAAACCCACATACTCCGGAAAAAGGGAACCCAAGCGACCTGCAACACATTGCTCCCTCCATACTATCTGTTCGGCGACACGTGATACAAATTCACGCCTATACCGGGTGAGACCGTACCACCTGCGAGCATGGAGCCAATGACGAAACCAACCTGGAAGTACGTCAATCCGGCATCACTGGCGTCAAGCGGTATCTACACGAGGGAAGATATCGACAACCTACGGGAACGCATAATGTTCCCGATAGAAAAGCCCGCTGTCCTAAACCACGTGGCACGTGGTATGACTGGCCAAAGCACCGTCGACCCAGGAATCAAAGTATTGAACCTTCTGGACAACAACAGCTTACAAAACCTCGCGGAGTCCGTCTGGAGTCGTACGTAGGGAAGATTCATACAATTCGGGCCAGCAAGCGCCGGTGTAATCGGAATATTCCTAATAGCACGGACCATAAAACTTCTCGTGGTTACGCTGATACACGCGTATAGCCTACACACTGTGTACGGTTGGTCAATCTATCTCATCGGTGCAATTTGGGATTCGGTGACGCACCTGCTGATACATCTCGCCAGGCGATCCCAAAAGAAAACACCAGTAGACGAGGAGAATGGACAGGAGGTCAACGAACTCGTCGCGGTCTCATCAGCTGAGCCGTCAACCAGCGCATCGATAAGCCAGCCACTTCTGCCACCGCCGAGCGGTCCCAACACGGTGTACGCTAACGTGCCCGACCATCCAAAGTATGACGAATCACGCAACACGCGTTCCTTCCCTTAAAATTCACACGAGAAACCAATCTTTCATATAGAAATATCATTATTTTCAATTAGCTATTACTGCTTCATTTATCCTCATCAAGTGCCTATAGAAGAGCACATTACACATAACTAATACAAATTTAAAAAAAAGACAAAAAAACAAAACAAACATAAAGAAATACAAAAAGGGAAAACGTTAAGATATTTCCCCTTCCTTTTAATTTTAGAATAAGAATATTTTAACCGTAAATTAGAGCGCACGATAAACTCTTACGAGCGGCGCGCCAACGAGAAAAATTACAAGCTCCAACGAAGACAGAAAAGAAGCGACATCCCAACGGAGGGAATACGACAGGCAGAGCCGAAACCGTCTAGAAACCGCCAACAACATAGAACGCAAGAATCGAACAACCCGCGCAGAGCATTCCGTATACGAAGTAGATCATACAACCGCAACACCCAACCGGCAACAGACACTATACAAACGAATACCCCACATAAATAAAAAGCGTAATTTATTCGGGTACAAATAATAATGACAAAGCATCGGATAGTGGACAGGGACAAAGACGTCCCTCGCTCGCAACCGGACTACTCGTCGTAAGCCGCGTAGACGCCCTTCGGAGTCGACCAGGCGGGATGGTCCCAGTTACACTCCGGATGATCCTGGCCCCAACGACACTCCATCATTCATCTAATGCCATAGGCATCGAAGTCAGAGCAATTCTCCAGGATCTCCAACAACATCCGATTGTTGCGGCACTGAATCCAGCGCTCCTGCGCATGGGCGATGAATGACATCTGTAAATAGGGAAACATTTTTGTTTTTTATGATTATTGAAACACAAAGCGATAAGAGATCCACCGTATCTGTATACTTACGATGGCAGGATCAGTTCGCCGGATCTTCTTGCCGTGCATGTTGATCGATTTTGCGTCTTCGGAAGAAAATTCAACGAATCAAGGTTCACGTGCGACTGTAGCGAGAGTTACTCAGGGAAATACGTCAGACACCACGAAAAATTTTCTTATATACAATTCATCCCCACCACAACCTACCGATATTTCACGGGACGCACAATCATAAAGGGGGGAGGTGTCACGTCTTGCGACGAATCTCAAACCACAAGACTTTTCTTCCCTTTTTTTCAACTTAGTCGATACCGTCTTATATCAGAACCTCATAAATTTTGAAGGTGTGGAGCAAATATTTAACACTCAAAACATAGTACGAGAGCGTTTCAACGCTATGCAGAGCCTCACCACGGTAAATCTTAAGAACGAACTCTCTAACCATAACACAGACTAGGCGGCTCGGCTGAACTCTCGCTTGGAAGAAAATGAGACCCTCGGTCTCACAGCGTAGTCCGATCTATAAACTTCTCGATTTGAGAAGTCACCATAGCTATAAATTGACACAACATAAATCTTGCGCATGCTTACATCTTAAATATTGAACAATGCCCCGTGCACTTTTTCGCCAAAATGCGGGACACAGAACCCCCTTCCATTATACGCGTAATACGTAGAACCGATGCTCTGGAAGAAGGTCACGCGTGTGCTAGCGAACCCGTAAATGATACGCACACCATACCGCAACCAATCACGAAAATGATTCGCGACCAATGTACCAATCCCCGAAGAATTAGATGACCAAGACCATGCTCTTCCTAAAGTTCTGTCTCCCACTATTGAACCCTTCCTAGTTTTCACATCAAGAAAGATTTCCTTCCTGAAGTCAGTCTCCCGACAATCTCCATCGAGTTCAAAGCTCAATCTTCCGTTAGCGAATTTCGAATCGAGTTCCTTTGTCACGTTTAATTCCGATCTACGTATCGACAGTCTTATTCTGAGTATTGTCTTTCAAATCCCATATGCACATAACCTCGACCTGCAGTTCGAGCAGGAAGGTCAGGAATCCGTGTCTCACTCGGTGCATTCACATATAATCTCAAGTGCTTCTCGTCGTATACACTTAAAACATACATCTCCGCACGACCGAAATCTTGTCCAAGTGTTACGAATTATTCGACCAGCGAGCGTACCAGGGTACCAGCGCGGGCCCTACGTCTTAAGAGCGTCAACGATATCTTCCACGAGCGAGCGCATACAACCGTACGAGCAAACACATGCGTACAACCGTACGAGCGAACACATACATACGACCACCGACACCAACAAATGTAAGGGAACCACGTTATTCTGTCGACCTGTGTATCATTTTCTTTTTCTTCTTCTGTCATTTTAATTCATATCCAAATCCGACTTTCTATATGTAATAAATGTTGGTTAAATTCATACGAGCTTGTCGAATTATTCTTCATTACTGAAAATATTACCTCTATCCCTTGACTCTATTGTCTCCCACGCACTACCCCCATTTTTACCCTCATCCCGTGCTATTGCGCTAGGCGTAGGCAGAAAGGAGGGAAACAAAAATATTATGTTTGCATCCCCTCCGGATGTGACACTTAGTACCGACACGGATATGGTGCTTAGTATTTTTGTGTATTTTGCGATGACTTTTGACATGACGGTATTAATCCCTTTTGTTTTGCGCTTTCTCGTTTTCCTCGCTGACCACGAATATTTCCCCCCAATTTTCTTCACGTTTTGGTGAAGGGCTGACCCTTGCCCCAATATATTTTCGTTACGAAGCCCTAATAAAGACCGCGACGGTGAGTCCTTCGCGAACGGCCATCCCTTAAGACCCCTAAAAATGTTCCATTCTCTTGTTGGGCCTCCTGAATAATTTGAGGAACATTTCATTGTTTTAGGCTGGGAAAAAGACATCCCTTAAGGAATAATTATTCAATTGGCGGAATAAAATAAAGAATAGTAGCATCGATGACTCTTAAACTTTCACGGCATTAAGGGAAATTTTGAAGAGTATTGCGTAGTCCGAGTCCTGAAAAATAATACTCCCTTGAGAACTTAGAGTCAGTTTATCAAAATAAACCGAAATAACGTTACAGTCCCAGGGAGTAAAGTCAATAAATTAATTGTCGAGTAAGACTTCCCGTTGTTTGTTGCGGTATTTTTTTAAGAAATTGAGTTATTGAAGCCATTGGATTTTACTTAATTTTTTTGGGTTTTGGTTTTGACTAAGGATTTATATTCCGTTTTAACCGTGCCGCGGAGTAATCGCGAGCGGTTTGCCCTTCTCAAACCCCCATTTTTTCTGGTTTATTGCGTTTAGCACCCTGGTAACATGGCAGATACCCCAGTGACGACGAGTACCGTCACAACCCCCACCCGTTCGTCCCCCATTATGACCACCTCCCCAATAGACCACCCCCGAGGACCAACATCGCCCCTCTCAGTGAATGTAGTCGATCTCTCGCTGATGGCTACGGGAAAAAGGATCGCACGACAAAAAGTTGAGCGGTTGACGACAATGCTGGACATGCTAGGAGCCTGTGGCCGAGCGGGCCTCAGCACGGACGGGACACAAAGTGAGGTACAGGATCGTCTCATCCGGCACGAATTGAGGACACGGGTTCCAGGCGCTTTAATCCGTTGGAATGTCCGGAAGGATGAGCGGGGAACGCCCCCCCATTCACGCTGGCGGCTGCATTGGTCGATCCACTGACGGCTACGCTATTCGGATCATCGACCGCTGACAGCCACCAACCCCCGACATACGAGGGGTACCGGCAGGCCCAGAGGCAGACGATGACGCCGTCACCCCACGGGTGCCATGGAGAGGCACCGGGGCCGGACGACAACGATCGAACGCAGATGCCATCCCTCCAAGGACAGACGGTCCAGCGGGATAGTAGACCGGCAACTAGGGGAGTCGGTTCCACACCCGCACCCGAAGAAGCGTCACCGCGGCCCCGACCGTACCATTGTCACCTTTGCCCTTCCCCCTTCCCTGTCACCCCACCAACCATCCCAAGTCTTTCCCACATCCAGTCCAACCGCCACAGGATTATTAAGGATCAGCGGTAGCCAGGAGTGGCCACCCCGTGACACGTATACCCTGTCGGCGCCCACCCCCCGGAACAGCACCCGAATAGGACGCCTCCCAAAAGCTCGGTCGCGACATGCAGACCCTCCCCCACCCCGACCCTGATCACAGCCGGACTCGTCACAATATTACGACTCGCCCGGGCCACGGCATGCGAGAGGTATAGACTATTGGCAGAGATTCGGGCCCCGATTTGCGGGGAATTCGGACAAAGATGCCAAGGAATTCTTGCGGAGGATGTACGAATACTGCATCTCAAGGAAGCTGACCGAGGAAGATCTGATGGAGGAAGATCTAATAGACGCCCTTCCCGAGGCTTTCACCGATGACGCTCTGCTATGGTTGAGAGTAGAACGAGAGGACTGGAGCTCATACGAGGAATTGGTCTTCTACTTTCGGGAACGATTTGGCCATGGTGACCTGCAAGAACGTCTACGAAAGAAGATAGAACTCCGCACGCAGGGGCCGGGAGAGCCGATGGCCGAGTTCATCGTGAAAATCAGGACCCTCTTCAATCACCTGAGCCCACCGTTGAGTAAAGAGACTCAACTCGATATTTGCTGCGAGAATCTGCACCCGGATTACGCCGAGCACATTCAGCGAAAGGATATGAGCAGCTTCCTCGATCTCCAGCGGCTGGGACACAGCTGAGAGATATTTTTTGGGAAAGGCGAAGGCATACCAGGCACCGCCGAAAAAGGTTCTGCCACTCCTGCCCTCGGCATCGTATGAGCAGCGTGGCCGGGAGGCCCGCATGAAAATAGCCGCCCTGGAGGAGCCAGAGGAATACGTGCTGATACCCTCTCCCCCATTGCCGAGCCGGACCCCGCGCCAGAACGCCTTCGACTCAGCCGCAAAGACCAAGGCTACCCCAAGAACGCAAAGCAGCCTCAGAAATCCCCTTCCCCACCTAAACCCCCATTCGCTCCTTGCTCCCAACATACCTGGAAAAACCCGCCAGCAACACCCCCCACGAATGCCCCACGAACTCCCCAAAGCCCGTCCACGAAACAACCTCAGCCCAGTAATCCTGAAGGACCTGGCCCGAGGTGTTATAACTACCGGCAACCGGGCCACCGGTATCGGGAGTGCACGCAGCTAATGGGCCGGTTCTGCAGAATCTGTGGATGGCCCGGATGTGACGTGAATTCATGCAGGAATTGCGAACGAAAACATTCGGAAAACGCCCGGTCGGGAGGGCAGTAAGCGCCTGTACCTCCCGACGGTTGTTAAAGAAGGAGAACCTCCTTCAGATCCCCCGACCCCAGCCGCAGCCTGACTGTGCCATGACGGGCGTAGAACCAGCGCGGTATGAAGAATCCAACCCGCCTCCGACAGAAACAGTAACAGACTTGTTCCCGTGCGAACATATGGCTTCCCGTGAAGAGGAAGGTGTGGCTGACCCAGAAGGGATGTTTGTCGGAGCTTTAAGTATGGATGCTCGCCACCACTTATGAATTAACGTGGGTGGCGAAGTCCTATTGGCGTTGGTAGAGCCTGGATCTACGAAGACGTACCTCGGGCTGGAGGTAGCATGGAGGAGAGGACTCCTCTTGCAGCGAATAGTGGAAGGCGTTCGGGTCGCCAACGGGTCAGTAGTTCCGGTAGACGGGGCAGTCACACTGACCTACGATCTCGCAGGAAAAGTGCAATCCCTCCAGGTACGCGTAGCCGCGTTAGGCTACGAACTTGTTATGGGGATTGACTTTTTGAGATTATTTGGAATGCGTGTGGATTACAAAACGGATACGTGATCCCTCCACGGTGGTCCGGAGCGTAGCTTCGCGATACCGGGTGGGCTACGTTGGAGCATCCCCGCATTCCCCGAGGCTGCAGGCTTAGAACCTGCCTCGGTCTCGGCCAATAGACGTCTAGAGTCCCTTCTGGACGAGTTAGTATCTCCCTCACAGGACGGACAGTTAGGACGAACGGACCTGACGCAACATTCCATCGACGTGCAAGGGCAGCCCCCTATCCGACAGAAGCCCCGTACGATTTCCCCGTACCTCCTCCGAATAGCCCAAGCCGAAGTCGATAAGATGGTCCGAGAGGGAGTGATCGAGAGGACGAAGAGCTCTTGGCTGAGTAACCCCGTGATCGTCCCGAAGGCCAGGCCAATGAAGGACACCTACCCTCTTCCCAATATGGATCGGATCTTGGATGGTCTTCGGCTAGCTCGGTTCATCTCTAAGTTGGATCTGAGCCAGGCTTATTTCCAGATCCCTGTCGACCCCCAAAGTTGTCCTGTCACCGCCTTCGCCATTCCTGGCCGAGGACTTTTCGAGTTCAGGAGAATGCCGTTCGGGCTGACGAATGCACCAGCGCCGTTTCAGCGGCTGATGGATCAGCTCATCGATCCGGCATGGGAGGTCCATGTCTTTGCGTATCTCGATGACATGATCATCGCCACCGACACCGAAGCCGAGCACTTCGAGTATTCAAGAATCGTTCTGGAAGTCTTCCGAGCCACGGGGCTCACCATCAACCGAGCGAAAAGCGAGTTTTTCTGCCCGGAAGTAACGTTTCTAGGATACGCCATCGGCCGGGACGGATTGAAGGCAGACCCGGAAAAAGTTGCCCTCATCCTAGCATACCCTCCGCCCCCATCCTAGCAGGACCCTTCGACAATTACGCCGTTTCCTGGGAATGGTAGGGTGGTATGTCCGATTTTTACCCACCCTTTCGCGGGATAAAATCCCCCTGACCGAGCTCCTGAAAAAGGATATTCCCTGGAACTGGGGGACCGAACAGCAGGAAGCCTTCGAGTCTCTCCGCGAAGCCCTAAGCCCAAGACCCCTATCCTAGCCCGCCCCGCCTTCACCCGTCCTTTCGTCCTCCAGACCGATGCCAGCGACTCGGCCGTGGGAGCCGTCCTGACGCAGGAATTCGACGGTAAAAAGCATCCGATCGTGTTTGCCAGCAGGGTGCTGAGCAGCGCCGGACGCAAATACATCGTTACCGAGAAGGAGTGCTTGGCGGTAATTTGGGCAGTGAGAAAGTTTTGACCGTACATCGAAGGCAATCACGTTATGGTCATCACCGACCACAGCAGTCTCCAGTGGCTAAGGAATCTGAAGGACCCTTCGGGACGATTAGCCCGGTGGGCCCTCTCGATGCAGGCATGGGACCTGACGATCGTTCATCGAAAAGGAACCCTTCATGTTGTCCCTGATGCCCTTCCCGCATGTACGAGGACACCGACGCGGCCTTAGCCGCGCTCGGAGAAAGTACCGACCCCTGGTATCTGGTATCCTGGACTTGGACGCCTGGAAGCTTGTCTTGCCGGCCGAGACTAGGCCGCGAGCAATGGAGGATGCCCATCAAGGACCCCAGGCCCACCTCGGTACTGATAAGACATACCAACGGGTCATCCAGGATTTCTTCTGGCCAGGCATATTCCAAGACGTAGCTCGATACGTTGCGCGGTGTCCCGTATGTCAGCTCCACAAAGTTTCGCAGTTACCCCCCGTCCGGCTTGATGCGAGAGCGCACCACGGAAGGTCGATGGTGCGTAGTCGCTGCCGACGCGATGGGTCCGTTTCCCCCCAGCAAAGCAAAGAACCGTTACGTCGTCGTCTTCCAGGATGTTTCCACGAATTTCGTGGAGGCTAAGGCGCTCGGTGGTGATACCGGCGCCACAATAATGAAGGCATTCGAGACTCTGGTAGTCAACCGGTACGGTTGCCCACAGTACTTCCTGACCGAAAACGGAACGGAATTTGTGAACCCGGACATAACGCGGTATTTGAACGATCTCAGAATCAATCAAACAACAGTACCACCTTACCACGCCCAAGCGAATCCGGTTGAGTGAGTCAACCGAACTCTGAATACAATGATAACATCGTACGTGGGAATGGATCACCGAGACTGGGACGCCCACCTATCGGAATTATACTTCGCGATAAACACGGCCGTGCAGTCCTCTACCCACATGACCCGCGCAGTTTTGAATTTTGGACGTAACCCCCATCCAGCCAAAAGCCTAAGAGACGAAGCCTGTGAACCCCCCAAATTAACCCCAGGAGACCCGGAAGCATGGTCCAATAGGATGCAGCGGATACCTCTGCTGCACGACTGGGTTCAGAAGAACCTAGAGGCCGCCGCGAAAAGGCAGGCCAAGTACTACAACAAGAACCGAAAAGATACGAGGTATCAGGTGGGAGATGTAGTTCGGTGAAAGAGCCAAGTTCTGTCGTCAGGAGCGCAGAACTTCGCCGCCAAACTGGCGCCGCGGTATAGGGGTCCCTTTCGTATCCTGGTGGCGCACTCACCCGTAGTATGCAGGGTGACTTTTATAAGGTGGACATGTGTTTTTTGAGGGTCTTGCGCGGTGATTTTGCGACTGAAAAAAAAATGATTTTTAATGGTTTTTCATGCTTTCGTTGAAAAAAAATATATCGTATTTTTGTCATGAATAGCATTTGCCAGAGAAAATAGCGTATTCTGGAAAAGAATTAAAAAATCCATTTTGCGTGCAGGAGAATAAAGTGTATAACATTCCGAATACGGAACACTCCCGAAAAACTTTATTTGTGCTCCCCGTCATGAAGAAAAAAATTATCAAACATACGATTTGAATTGGATAAATCGGAATTTAATCAGTGGAACAAACGAGCTAAGTCGGGCACGAAAGAATTATAGGAAGTGCTAGTCTGCTGACGTCACAGCTGCAACTTCCGAATGGTCGGCTGTCACAGGAAGTTGGTTCAGAGTCCGATGATACGCGGTCGAGCCGAGGGATCTGAATGTGTCCCTATATGAGAACTTGATTTAAGGGGTTACCCCCACTTGCGATTTTGAAAAAAAAACATTTTATTGCATTTTTTTGAAGTATAAGTATCTAAGAATATGCCCTGAAAATTTCAAGTCGATCCGAACAAAATTGACTGAGATATGAGCGTTGAAAGAGAAGAGTCCGTTGTGTAAACGACCGGCTAGTCTGCCGTCTGGCGCGCTCGACCCTCTCTCCGACCTTCAATGCTTTGTTCCACGAAAAGGGTCGTATACCTGGCATTCACAACGTTCATATAATAGACTGGAATTTATAAAAACGTATTTTCGTTGTCTGTATGGTCTAAACTCGTCAGTGTAGCTCGAAAGTTCGACTACATAAGACGTATATTCCGCCGTTCATAATATTATAAGCGCAGTTTTTATTCGTTTTACATTCAAAAATGGATCGAAAAAAAGGTTCGCTACAAACAAGAAGCAGTGATAATTTACGGAAATCTCGACCAAAAAAAGGAAGGGTGTTTTTAACCCCAACCTGGCCGAAACGGAAACTGAAAGTTTCAGCACGTCTGCGAAGAAACTGAAAAATAATATTGAAATGACTGTGAATCAAAGTCCTAATATTGAATATCGGATTTTGAACTTTTGGGTTGTGTTTGCTGCTATTTCCAATTTAGTGAAGTGCAAAACGTGTAATGGAAATATTACATTTGAAACGGCAAGTGCTAGAGGACTACGCTTCAAAATCGTTGTGAAATGTGACTCATGTGCAGATAATTTGATACCATCTTCTCCTTTTTTGGAACATTCGTATGAAATAAATCGTCGATTTATATTCACCATGCGAGTTCTCGGCATAGGATTGGCTGGAGCACAGAAATTTTGCGGAAGTATGGACATGCCAAGGTTTCTTACCGAGACTACATATTCAATAATTTTGAAAAGTATTTATGAGTCTGTGAAAACATGTGCAGATGTAATATTTAAAAAAGCCGTACGAGAAGAAATTGAAGATACACCTAATGCAGAAGGCGATGCAACTCCTCAATTAACAGTTTCCGGAGATGGATTCTGTTGAATCACATCAGTCATAGGCTACTACAGTGGAAAAGTACTTGATCTTGTGGTAAAAAGTGCGTATTGTAAAATGTGTGAATCGTGGAAACATAAGCTAAATGGAGCGGAATACGAAGAATGGTACGAAACACACGAAGATAACTGCGGTGCAAATCACGAAGGCTCCTCGGGAAAAATGGAGGTGGACTCCATTATCGAAATCTTCAAGCGTTCAATTAAAAAATAGAATGTCCTGTACCGTTACTATATTGGAGACGGAGATTCGAAAACGTACACTGGGCTAGTAAATTCTCATCCTTATGACGACGTAGAAGTTATAAAAAAGAATGCATCGGTCACGTCCAAAAGCGTATGGGATCCCGCCTTCGTAGTTTAGTAAAAAAAAAACAAAAAGCTTGGTAACCGGTGCGATGGTCTAGTGGTTAGCGTGCTCGCCACTAAACCAGCGGACCGGGAGGTCGCGGGTTCGAATCCCGGTCGCGTACATTTCGTCGTGAAATGTTTTTCTTCAGCATTTCGCGGCAAAATAAGACTAGTTCCACGACCGGGGGGCGAATTCGATGGCCGGCTGTATTGGTATAGGTTTTCCGCAGTTTCCCTATACCCATGACAGAAAATGTGATGATGAATATAATACGGAGGGGGAAGTCGGCTGCGGCCGCAAGAGGGGGGGAACAGAGAGAAAGATGCAGAAAACAGAGGAAACAGTAAGAGGAAAGAACGGTCATAATGTGGGGAAGAATAGGTAACAAATGCGAAAAGCATGTACCTAAGGAAAAAACCAATAAAAAAAAAAAAAAAAAAACAAACAAAAAGCTTGGTGGTAAAGGACAGCTGACAGGAAAATTTATTAACAAGCTCACTCTGTACTATGGACTTGCTATTCGATGCCATTCTGCTTCTGTTCACGATATGCATGCTGCAATATGGGCGACCTTCGATCATTACAGTTCAACCGATGCAAATCCACACCATGAGAGATGTCCAACCGGTGAAGAATCGTAGTGTTCGTATCAACGAGCTCAGGCGAGAAATGAGGCTTGCCAACACGATTACAAACCACTTCCATCAAATGTATTGGATGCCATCAGACCTATATACAACGATCTGAGTAAGGAAACTTTACTCGAAAGATGCGTCGGTGGCTTCAATCAAAATAACAACGAAAGCTTCAACCAACTTATTTGGAAAATCAGCCCAAAAATCGTCTCGAGTGAGGCAATCGTTGTAAATTTAGCGGCTTATATTGCCGTTGGACTATTCAACGAAGGTTCAAAATCATTATTATTCTATTTGAACTCAATCGGAGTGAGCTGTGGACACAACGCGCACAAATACGTTGATAAAATGGACGAAGCACGGATTGCACTGGCAGAGAGACGTGCGGCCGAGAGCACTCGTGAAGGAAGAATGTTACGAAGGCAACACCAAATTTCCGTTTTGCAAGCGGCATCGTCGGCGGAAGATCTTCTGTATGGGCCCGGAATAGATGACTCTATGTAAGTTTACGAAAAAAATATATTCTTCGTGTAAACTGAAATTGAAACTTTAAACGCGTTTTTCTCAAAATGGCATTTCTGAAGTCGGTGACCAAGATTACTCGAACACTAATGAACCGATCATTTTGAAACTTTGCAGGCTTATTTAATACATAAAAATGAAGTCTTTATCATCCGATTTTTTTTCGAAAAAAATGGCCGTTTTATAGCCAAAAAACGGCCGTTTTTTTCGTTAAATCGAACCATTAACTTTGACTGTCCGCCATTTTGTGAAAAATGAATATTTTTTAAAATCCTTCGATTAAAGACTAGTTTATACTTATATTTGACTAAATCCTTCCGCATTTTTTTTTCAGATGATCCACTCCGCCGCAATATTCGTCACTGCAAACCGTGTATATAAAAACATTATTTCATTGACGGCCATTTGCCACTAAACAATGTAATATTTTTCAATAAAAAAATTACTGAAAGTTCATCAAGATGTGTTCTTTAAGATGGTATGTTGATCGATTAAAAAAGTTTTGTAGTTTTCTTTAAAAAAATTCATGAAAAAGGCCTTTTTTGCGCTACAAGTGGGGGTAACGCCTTAAAATAATGTCAATTTATAAAATGTTCCAGGATTCTATGCACTGCAAATAGGATTTTCATTCATGTGCGATTTGCTAACAACTTTTGGAATAAATGATACGAGCAATACATTTTGAAGTGATTTTACGTGGAATTATTAATGTTTACGAAATACTACGAGATTTTTGTTTTTTAATGTTGCATAAATTATCTTCACATGTTGTAATTACAGAATTTTTGAATATTCTATAAAAAAGTCAAAAATAAAAATGCTCGTATAATTTGGCAAAAAATAATAATTTCACGCGAAATTACTTTAAAATATATTTATATAATTATTTATTGCGAAAGTTATGAGCGAATCGCAAATGATGAGGAATATTGTTTGCGGACCATGAAATCCGAAAAGATTTTCGAAATTGACATTGTTGTCGATAAAGTTCGCGTGTCGATCGAGTAATTTTCGACAATTACTCGATGCATGTCGAATCTTGAATACAGCGTTACAGAACGTGTTTTTGATTTTTTTTTAATTTACTTGATTTCGACCGGTGTTCTGGTGATTCGGATTGTCAAGTAGTCAGGGATTTACATCGTTACACGAATAACAAAGATTCGATATTTTTCGGTTTTGCTGAATGCATGCTGGTACGAGAGCAAATATTAGATCAATGCTTCATATGATTTCTGGACGCCCTATCGGACATTTCTGAAAAGATTCGTCTACTTGCGTAATTGCGTTCGGCGGAGTTCCGCTTAATGCGAGTGGATAAGTTTCGCTGCCGTGATATTAATTTTGACTTTCATGATGTCATCATTGGTTTAGAAAACGATGCTTAAGAAGTGGATGTTCTATTGCTAAAATGGAGCTCGGACGAGTGTTAGACAGTGCGTTGCGGAAAGACATGAAAATGATTCTCTCAATCATTTTTCTAGCATCGATGGGACTTGGCAAACGGAGATGAAGTCGATAGTCTCAATTGTTTGTCGGACATCCATGAGATATATTCGAAAGCGTCACGTTGAGTTTGTCTTTGATTTCATCTCCTTTTTGATCCAGGAGAATGGATCATGTAAGCAGAGGTAAAACGTTAGCTCGTTCTCCCTCGTTTCGGTCCAGATCGCGAACGGAGAGAAATCAGATCTGTCAGTGATTCGTGCAGTATCCATAGGACAGCACTCGACAATGTCACGACGGTTTCGCCATTGATATCATCTCCTTTTCGATAATATCGCGACGAGACGAATTAATGTCGTTCCCGATCGCGAACGGAGATGAAATCAATTCTGTCAATGATTCGTGCATTATCCATACGACATACTCGACAACGTCATGACAATTTCGCCGTTGATTTCATCTCCATTCCGATGATGTCTCAAAGAGATGATTTCATCTACTTCCCGATGGCGAACGGAGATGAAAGCAATTCTGTCCAAGATTCTTCTAGAGTCCGTAGGATATACTCGAAGCCGTCATGATGAGTTCGCCATTGATATCATCTCCTTTCCGATGATATTGGAATGAGATAAATTAATCTCGTTCCCGATCGCGATACGAGATGAAATCAACTCGGACAACGATTCGTGCATGATCCATAAGATATACTCGACAAGGTCACAACGAGTTCGCGGTTGATTTCATCTCCATTCCGATAATGTCGCAAAGAGATGATTTCATCTCATTCCCGATCGCGAACGGAGATGAAATCAATTCTGTCAATGATTCTTCTAGTGTCCGTAGGACATACTCGAAGCCGTCCCGACGAGTTCGCCATTGATGTCATCCCCTTTCCGATGATATTGAAACGAGATAAATTCATCTCGTCCCCGATCGCGATAGGAGATGAAATCAATTCGGACAACGATTCGTTTATTATCCATAGGACATACTCGATAACGTCACAACGAGTTCGCGGTTAATTTCATCTCCATTCCGATAATATCGCAAAGAGATCAGAGAAGCATCTCGTTCCCGGTCGTGAACGGAGATGAAAAAAATTCTGTCAATGATTCTTCTAGTGTCCGTAGGACATACTAGAACCACTGCATGAAACATTGACAGAATTGATTTCATCTCCGTTCGCGATCGGGAACGAGATGAATTCATCTTGTCGCAATATTATCGAAAAGAAGATAAAATCAACCGCGAACTCGTCGTGACGTTGTCAGTATGACCTGTGATTACTGCATGAATCATTGACAAAATTAATTTCATCTCCGTTAGCGATCGGGAATGAGATGAATTCATCTCGTCGCGATATTATCGAAAAGGAGATGATATCAATGGGGACCTCGTCGTGACGTTGTCGAGTGTATCTTATGGATACTCCACGAATCAGTGACGTAATTAATTTTATCTCTGTTCGCGATCGGGAAATAGATTGACTCATTTCGTTCCGATATAATCGGAAATAAGATGAAATCAAGGGCAAACTCGTCGTGACGGCTTCGAGTATGTCCTACGGACACTAGCAGAATTGATTTCATCTCCGTTCGCGATTGGGAACGAGATGAAGTCATCACTTTGCGATATTATCGGAATGGAGATGAAATCAACGGCGAACTCGTTGTGACGTTGTCGACTATGTCCGATGGATAATGCACGAATCGTTGTCCGGATTGATTTCATCTCCTATCGCGATCGGGGCGAGATGAATTTATATCGTTTCAATATCATCGGAAAGGAGATGAGATCAATGGCCAACTCGTCGTGACGGCTTCGAGTATGTCCCACAGACACTAGAAGAATCATTGACAGTATTGATTTCATCTCCTTTCGTGATCGGGAACGAGATGAAATCATCTGTTTGCGATATTATCGGAATGGAGATGAAATCAACGGCGAAATCGTCATGACGGTGTCGAGTGTATCCTATGGATACTCCACGAATCACTGACAGAATTGATTTTATCTCCGTTCGCGATCGGGAACTAGATGGATTGAACTAGTGCCGATATAATCGGAAACGAGATGAAATAAAAGGCAAACTCGTCGTGACGGCTTCGAGTATGTCATAAGGACACTAGAAGAATCATTGACAGAATTGACTTCATCTCCGTTCGCGATTGGGAACGATGTGAAATCATCGCTTTGCGATATTATCGGAATGGAGATGAGATCAACAGCGAACTCGTTATGACCTTGTCGAGTATGTCCTATGGATAATGCACGAATCGTTGTCTGCATTGTTTTTATCTCCTACCGTCATCGGGAACGAGATGAATTTATCTCGTTTCAATATCATCAGATAGGAGATGAAATCAAAGGCGAACTCATCGAGTTCGCCTACTTCGAGTATGCCCTACGGACACTAGAAGAATCATTGACAGAATTGATTTCATCTCCGTTCGCGACCGGGAACGAGATGAAATCATCTCTTTGCGATGATATCGGAATGGAGTCGAAATCTCCGCCGCATTCGTTGTGACGTTGTCGAGTATGTCCTATGCATAATGCACGAATCGTTGTCCGAATTGATTCCATCTCGTATCGCGACCGGGACCGAGATGAATGTATCTCATTTCAATATCATCGGAAAGGAGATGAAATCAATGGTGAACTCGTCGTGACTTTGTCGAGTGTATGCTATGGATACTCCACGAATCACTGACAGAATTGATTTCATCTCCGTTCGCGATCGGGAACGAGATGAAATCATCTCTTTGCGATAATATTGGAATGGAGATGAAATCAACCGCGAACTCGTTGTGACCTTGTCGAGTATATCGTATGGATAATGCACGAATCGTTTTCTGAATTGATTTCATCTCCTATCGCGATCGGGAACGACATGAATTTATCTCGCTTCAATATCATCGGATAGGAGATGAAATCAAAGGCGAACTCGTTGTGACGGCTTCGAGTATGTCATAAGGACACTAGAAGAATCATTGACAGAATTGACTTCATCTCCGTTCGCGATTGGGAACGATGTGAAATCATCGCTTTGCGATATTATCGGAATGGAGATGAGATCAACAGCGAACTCGTTATGACCTTGTCGAGTATGTCCTATGGATAATGCACGAATCGTTGTCTGCATTGTTTTTATCTCCTACCGTCATCGGGAACGAGATGAATTTATCTCGTTTCAATATCATCAGATAGGAGATGAAATCAAAGGCGAACTCATCGAGTTCGCCTACTTCGAGTATGTCCTACGGACACTAGAAGAATCATTGACAAAATTGATTTCATCTCCGTTCGCGATCGGGAACGAGATGAAATCATCTCTTTGCGATGATATCGGAATGGAGTCGAAATCTACGCCGAACTCGTTGTGACGTTGTCGACTGTATCCTATGCATACTGCACGAATCACTGACAGAATTGATTTCATTTCCGTTCGCGATCGGGAGCGAGATGAAATCATCTCTTTGCGATATTATCGGAATGGAGATGAAATCATCGCGAACATCTTGTGACGTTGTCGAGTATGTCCTATGGATACTGCACGAATCACTGACAGAATTGATTTCATCTCCTATCGCGATCGGGAACGAGATGAATTTATCTCTTTTCAATATAATCGGAAAGGAGATGAAATCAATGGTGAACTCGTCGTGACGGCTTCGAGTATGTCCTACGGACACTAGAAGGACCATTGACCAAATTGATTCTATCTCCGTTCGCGATCGGGAATGAGATGAAATCAACCGCGAACTCGTGGTGACTTTGTCGAGTATGTCCTATGGATAATGCACGAATCGTTGTCCGAATTGATTTCATCTCCTATCGCGATCGGGAACGAGTTGAAATTATCTCGTTCCAATATTATCGGATAGGAGATGAAATCACTGGCGTACTTGTCTTGACGGCTTCGAGTATGGCCCATGGATAATGCACGAATCGTCGTCTGAATCGCCTTCATCTCCTATCGCGACCGGGAACGAGATGAATTTATCTCGTTTCAATATTATCGGAAAGGAGATGAAATCAATGGCGAACTCGTCGTGACGCTGTCGAGTGTATCCTATGGATACTGCACGAATCACTGACAGAATTGATTTCATCTCCGTTCGCGATCAGGAACGAGATGAAATCATCTCTTTGAGACATCATCGGAATGGCGATGAAATCAACGGCGAACTCGTGGTGACGTTGTCGAGTATGTCCTATAGATAATGCACGAATCGTTGTCCGAATCGATTTCATCTCCTATCGTGATCGGGAACGAGATGAATTTATCTCCTTTTATTATCATCGTAAAGGAGATGAAATCAATGGCGAACTCGTCGTGACGTTGTCGAGTGTATCCTATGGATAGTGCATGAATCACTGACAGAATTGATTTAATCTCCGTTCGCGATCGGGAACGAGATGAATTCATCTCGTCGCGATAGTATCGAAAAGGAGATGAAATCAATGGCGAACTCGTCGTGACGGTGTCGAGTGTTTCCTATGGATACTCCACGAATCACTGAGAGAATTGATTTTATCTCCCTTCGGGATCGGGAACTAGATGGATTCATCTCGTTCCGATATAATCGGAAACGAGATGAAATCAAAGGCAACTCGGCGTGACGGCTTCGAGTGTGTCCTACGGACACTAGAAGAATCATTGACAGAATTGATGTCATCTCCGTGCGCGATTGGGAACAAGAAAAATTCATCTCATTCCAATATCATCTGAAAGGAGATGAAATCAATGGCGAACTCGTCGTGACGTTGTCGAGTGTATCCTATGGATACTGCACCAATAACTGACAGAATTGATTTCATCTCCGTTCGCGATCGGCAACGAGATGAAATCATCTCTTTGGGACATTATCGGAATGGCGATGAAATCAACCGCGAACTGGTTGTGACGTTGTCGAGTATGTCCTATGGATAATGCACGAATCGTTGTCGGAATCGATTTCATCTCCTATCGCGATCGGGAACGCGGGGAATTTATCTCGTTTCATTATCATCGGAAAGGAGATGAAATCAATGGTGAACTCGCCGTGACGTTATCGAGTGTATCCTATGGATACTGCACGGATCACTGACAGAATTGATTACATCTCCGTTCGCGATCAGGAACGAGATGAAATCATCTCTTTGCGATATTATCGCAATGGAGATGAAATCAACCGCGAACTCGTTGTGACATTGTCGAGTATGTCCTATGGATAATGCACGAATGGTTGGCGGAATCGATTTCATCTCCGATCATGATCGGGAACGAGATGAATTTATCGCCTTTTACTATCATCGGAAAAGAGATGAAATCAATGGCGAACTCGTCGTGACGTTGTCGAGTGTATCCTATGGATACTGCATGAATCACTGACAGAATTGATTTAATCTCCGTTCGCGATCGGGTACGAGATGAATTCATCGCGTCGCGATATTATCGAAAAGGAGATGAAATCAATGGCGAACTCGTTGTGACGTTGTCGAGTGTTTCCTATGGATAATCCACGAAGCCCTGACAGAATTGATTTTATCTCCCTTCGGGATCAGGAACTAGATGGATTCATCTCGTTCCGAAATAATCGGAAACGAGATGAAATCAAAGGCAAACTCGCCGTGACGTCTTCGAGTATGTCCTACGGAAACTAGAAGAATCATTGACAGAATTGATGTCATCTCCGTTCGCACTCGGGAACGAGCTAAAATCATCTCTTTGCGAAGATATCGGAATGGAGATGAAATCTACCCCGAACGCGTTGTGACGTTGTCGAGTATGTCCCATAGATAATGTATGAATCGTTGTCCGAATTGATTTCATCTCCTATCGCAATCGGGAACAAGATGAATTTATCTCGTTTCAATATCATCGGAAAGGAGATGAAATCAATAGCGAACTCGTCGTGACGGCTTCGAGTATGTCCTACGGACACTAGAAGAATCATTGACAGAATTGATTCCATCTCCGTTCGCGATCGGGAACGAGATGAAATCAACCGCGAACTCGTGGTGACTTTGTCGAGTATGTCCTATGGATAATGCACGAATCGTTGTCCGAATTGATTTCATCTCCTATCGCGATCGGGAACGAGTTGAAATTATCTCGTTCCAATATCATCGGATAGGAGATGAAATCACTGGCGTACTTGTCTTGACGGCTTCGAGTATGGCCCATGGATAATGCACGAATCGTTGTCTGAATTGCCTTCATCTCCTATCGCGACCGGGAACGAGATGAATTTATCTCGTTTCAATATCATCGGAAAGGAGATGAAATCAATGGCGAACTCGTCGTGACGTTGTCGAGTGTATCCTATGGATACTGCACGAATTACTGACAGAATTGATTTCATCTCCGTTCGCACTCGGGAACGAGACAAAATCATCTCTTTGCGAATATATCGGATTGGAGATGAAATCTACCCCGATCGCGTTGTGACGTTGTCGAGTATGTCGTATGGATAATGCGCGAATCGTTGTCCGAATTGTTTTCATCTCCTAACGCGATCGGGAACGAGATGAATTTATCTCGTTTCAATATCATCGGAAAGGAGATGAAATCAATGACGAATTCGTGGTGACGTTATCGACTATGTCCTTTGGATACTGCACGAATCATTGACATAATTGATTTCATCTCCGTTCGAGATCGGGATCGAGATTAATTCATCTCGTCACGATATTATCGATCAGGAGATGATATCAATGGCGAACTCGTCGTAACGCTGTCGAGTGTTGTCCTATGGATACTGTACGCATCACTGATAGATTTAATTTCCCTCCGTTCGCGATCGGGACCGAAACGCGGGAGACCGAGCTATCGTTTTACCTCTGCTTATATGATCCATTCTGCTGGATCAAAAGGGAGATGAAATCAAAGACAAACTCAATGTGACGCTTTCGAATAAATCCCATGGATTTCCGACAAACAATTGAGACTATCGACTTTATCTCCGTTTGTCAAGTCCCATCGATGCTAAAAAAATGATGGAGAGAATCATTTTCATGTCTTTCCGCTACGCACTGTCTAACACTCGTCCGAGATCCATTTTAGCGATAGACCATCCACTTCTTAAGCATCGTTTTCTAAACCAATGATGACATCATGAAAGTCAAAATTAATATCACGGCAGCGAAACTAATCCACTCTCATTAAGAGGAACTCGGCCGAACACAATTACGCAAGTTGACGAATCTTTTCAGAAATGTCCGATACGGCGTCCAGAAATCATTTGAAGCATTGATTTAATATTTGCTTTCGTACCAGCATGCATTCAGATAAACCAAAATATCGAATTTTCGTTATTCGTGTAACGATGTAAATCCCCGAAAACTTGACAATCTGAATCGCCCGAACACCGGTCGAAATAAAGTGAATAAAAAAAAGCTATTGTAAAACACGTGCTGTAACGCTGTACTCGAGATTCGACATGCATCGATTAATTGTCGAAAATTACTCGAATGACACGCGAACTTTATCGAAAGTATTGTCGATTTCGAAAATGTTTGCGGTTTTCATGGTCCGCAAACAATATTCCTCATCATTTGCGATTCGCTCATAACTTTCGCAATAAATAATTCTAGCAATACATTTTGAAGTAATTTCGCGTGAATTTCATATTTTTTGCCAAATTATACGACCATTTTTATTTTTGACTTTTTCATAGAATATTCAAAAATTCTGTAACTACAACATGTGAAGATAATTTATGCAACATTACAAAAAAAATCTCGTTGTATTTGGTAAAAATTAATTAATAATTGCACGTCAAATTACTTTAAAATATATTGCTAGAATCATTTATTCCAGAAGTTGTCAGTGAATCGCACATGATTGAAAATTGGATTTGCAGTGCATGGAATCCTCGACCATTTTATAAGTTGAGATTATTTTGAATCAAGTTGTCAGATAGGGACACATTCAGATCCCTCGGCTCGACCGCGCATCATCGGACTCTGAACCAACTTCCTTTGATAGCCGACCATTCGGAAGTTGCAGCTGTGACATCAGCAGACTAGCACTTCCTATAGCACTGTCGTGCCTGACTTAGCTCGTTTGTTCCACTGATTAAATTCCGATTTATCCACTTTAAATCTTATGTTTGATAATTTTTTCTCCATGACGGGCAACACAAATAAAGTTTTTCGGGAGTGTTCCGCATTCGGAATTTTATAAACTTCATTTTCCTACACGCAAAATGGTTTTTTAATTATTTTCCAGAATACGCTATTTTCTATGGCAAATGCTATGCATGACAAAAATACGATATATTTTTTTTCAACGAAAGCGTGAAAAACCATTACAAATCATATTTTTCTCAGTCGCAAAATCACCGCGCAAGACCCTCAAAAATACATGTTCACCTTATAAAAGTCACCCTGTATGAACTCGAGGATCCGACAAGTCGTCGCAACCCCCAATTTCACATTAAGGATCTGAAGACCTTTCGGGACCCGCAAGGAGTCCCAACCCCAGAAGAAGAGGCAGCCCCTGACCCAGCGATCGCTGGCCCACGCAGGCCACGATCACCAGCAACAGCATCCCCAAGCCCAAAATGGCGTCGCCGTAGCGGGCTACGCCTCCAACGCTCGAAGCGGGTGGAGCTCTCCGACGCCCACCTTTTCGACCTGATCTGCTCGTTGGAACGACAAGGACAGTACGATCAGGAACAGACTCGCGCTAATTAATGCTTGCTTTGCTTTGAGTGCTAACTTGGGTTTTGCGAGATGCATGTCACCTACCCCGATGTCCCACACCCACATCCAGTTCCGATTTCCTTATCCTGATGCCCCAAATTTCCCTTTCCCCTACCGATGTCCCACACCTAAATCCTACCCTGATACCCCAAATTCTCCCTTTCCCTACTGATGTCCTTATCCTGATGCCCCAAATCCTACCCCCACCTATTTTTGGCCGGAACACGATATCCTACATCCCAAGGCCCTGGAACCGCTTCACGAACGGCCAAGGAAGCCGCGACGAAGAAGAATCCAGCGACCAGCGAGTCAACGTAGTCGTCTAGAGATTAGCTACGGTGAAAGGCCAAGGTAGCGTCGCCGGAGGTCCCAGCGAGCATCGAGATACCCATCCGATGGCGAAGCTACAGAACGACTGACAACAGTACCTGAGAATGCGATGAACAACTACCAGTAGGGCAAAGTCATCGCGAAGATTTAAGAAACTAAGATAACTAGTCTGTGATTTAATTGTAGGAAATCTATCGCTCCAGTATGAAGTGTAACTTCAGCCAGCGGATATTATCAGTAACTGCCGCCAGCCTAGTACTCAAGTACACCTTTCCTTGAAATACCCATTCCGACCTCCTCCCCTGAAGTAGAGAAAGCATAACTGAATAAACGCTCTTGCCGGAAAAGAGGGGAGTACTCCAGTTTAAGCAGGAGGGAGTTGTGACGTTGCGTCACAAGGGAGATAAAGAAAAAGCCCGCGTGACGACGCTCGCGCTTAGTCTCCACCACGCACCGTTATGGAGAAAATTTAATTGTCAATTTTAAGGTACCTTTAAGGATTTTCTTTATATAGAAGCTGCGACACTATTCCCCCCCGTCCTTCCCGCACCCCCTTATCGCGATTGCGAAACGACCACGCGGACTGTCGACTGGGGCCACGTCGGTACGGCCGTCAACTCCGAGAACCAGCAACGCCATCCCCCATCGACGCGGACATTGGACTGGCCGTCCGAGGGCATCCCGCTGCCATCTCCCGAGTCTCCCGCCTACCGCGCGTCAGGAGAGACTGCAGCTCTCGCGCGGTATGGCTGGCGAGCGCCGTACCGACTAGGGTGCTCAGCGACGCGGGAGGGACAAGAGTCATCGAGGATATCGACCGAAAGAGCGAGCCACGGGGATCGAGATGGAAAATCAAGCGCAAAAGTCCCGAGCGAAGAACCGAGCAAACTGAGCAGCGAACTAAAAGAGAGAGAAAGAGACGCGAACAATCCGAGGAACAAAGTATATTGTCCGTTCGATCGTGATAGAAGTCACGGCGAAAAGAACCGTAAGTCTTTCCTCGTTTCTTAATTGTGCGAGAGCGGCTAGCGAAAGCCGATAAATTCAGTTCGGGAAATCTTGTCGCAGGGGCGACCGTTAAATTCATTTTCTTCACCCCTCCCCAGTAATTCCTGATCGTCGTCCCTTTTCCGTGCGCGTCGAAATTAATAAAGTGTGTAAATTAAATTAACAAATCCTAAAATCAATGTGAGCGATTCAAGCCATTCGCCCGAGAATTAGCATAGAACAATTATAGGAATAAATTGTGAAAAGGTGTTCGTGGCGGATCCCCGGTGTCCCTCGCAAAATTTTCCCTCGTGCGCGCGTGGCCGCGGCCAGCCTCGTGTAGCACGGCCATCGGCGGACTTGGGTGACACGTCCCGCGAGAGTAAGCCGCGACGCGATAGATCGAGTCATAGCATTTCCGTATTTTACGTTTTTGAGCATAATAAGTTTTCTGTGAGATAAAATATATTAGTGGTGGTCCAAGTTAAGTGGCCATCGTGTTCTCTAACCCCGTCCGTACCTGTATACCCTGTATACAGGGTATACAGGGGGCAAATACCCTGAGACGTCCCCATTACGATTAATATCGAGTCTCTCGCTTGCCGGCTGAAGGCCGTGTTTGTTTTGGTTGTTTTGGATGTTTTGATTTGGTATGGTTTGGTTTAGGAGGGAGGGAGGGAGAGTGAGAGAGAGAGAGAGAGAGAGAGAGAGAGAGAGAGAGAGAGAGAGAGAGAGAGAGAGAGAGAGCTATATAGAAATAAAATTGTTATCCCGTTCCTTGTTGGTTAGTTTTGGTACGAAGGGGGGTCAATCGTCGTTTCGGCTGGAGCAGATGTTCACTTTGTAAGTAATGGGAGAGATTCGATAAGGGTCCCTTTGTATACGGCATCAGTCTCGTCTACAAATTCGTCGAGTACAGTGAATTTTGGGTACTTCAAAGTTACATTGTTTTTTTCTCTTAATTTAAAAAAAAATATCTGTGTGCTTCTATCTTTGACGAAGTAAGTTTGTTAATTTGTAAATATATTCATGTATGATGTTCATTTTTTTCCGATAATCTGCGAAGAAAAACTTGGATCCTAACGGATGAATCGTATTACAGGATTTTTATTCGAGCTGCCGACGCATTTGTGTCAGCCAACAACGTTCCCGCGCACGTCTCATCGAGTGATGGAGTTCTAAATAACCGATATTCTGGTAAATACGAAATTTATTTGCAAATAAATTGATGAATGTATCAGTGACAGTTCTGCTCCAATTTGGAAACGTTTCTTGAGTCATCGCAATGCATGCAATATTTTTCATTACAGATTTTTCTTTGCTGATTCGTGGAGAGGTCAAGATGGCAACAGGCATATGTTTCATTTGCGAGGATTCATTGGGAGAGCAAGAGACCTGAACAGTAAAGCGAAAAGGCATCGAAACTTTTATTTCTGCTAGCAAAGAAAGGAAAGATAGAAGAAACGAAAAGTATGTATTGAAGGGCAAAGAAAGTGTAATTGTTCACGCGAAATGTTACAAATCTTACATAAATGCAAAGTCTATACGAGCTTGCTTGCGTAGAAGTGAAGAACCGACCGCGAGTTTATCTACCAGACGTTCTAAAAAATTCGCGTTCCAGAGCTTGTGTTTGTTTTGTGGGAGTGATGCGACAGAATCTTTCATTAAGAAGGAGATGCAAAAACGATTTTTGTCACTGCGACCAGTTAGAAATCTTACGATGCAAGAAACGCTGATAAAAATAACGCAACTGAGCGTTCCGATGCGTGAGGCGATGAAGTTTTAAGCCGCATAACCTATATCGAAGATTTGGAAAGTTCAAAACCCCGTTACCATGTTGCGTGCTATCCGCGGTTTTTCGATAACGGGTCAACACTAGATATTTCTGAAAGTAGCTCACCGCATATTATCGATGTGATCCAACAATTCATTGAAGATAATAAATCTTCAATAATTTGAAATCGAAATTTATTGAAACTGTCAAAAGATATCCGAACATAAAGGAACTACAAAACTATGGATCCAGTATCTACACATGGTTTCATTATTAAAAATGTTTATCGAAGTTGAAAAAAGTGGCAACTGGCAACTGCACCTTCAAATAGTACAAAAAATGTTGTCCTTTTTCCATTCCAGTGGTCATTTTTTGTATGCAAAGTCCGCTCACTTATATTTGCAAGATATGTACAGTTTAAAAGAAAGAATGGATAAAGACGAATTTGTAGAATTTTGAAATGGGGGATTCACGATTAGGCGGACTGATAAATTTTGGAGTGGCATCTGGTCTGATATAACCATAGATCGAGCACTGATGCGAACCATGAAAGTTATTGAAGGTCCGACACGGGGTAGAGGAATGTCTGACAGCGTTCTTGCTAAATGGGTTCTAACAACATCAGCGTTAGTTGAGTTAACTGATTCCCTCACAGATTTTTGCAATGTCTATTTAACTACAACTGAACAACATATTGATTCACGTGCAACGCAAATTGCAAGAGACAATGCCGATATGGAAAAATTAAAATCGTGGTTCGAAAATCATAACCCATTTCCCGACACAGACGGCATTATCTCGTTAAGTACTGGGTTGAAGAGGGCAAACAGCGATAACATAAATTGTCACAAAGCCTTAAAAGTGGGGCTACGGAGCTTGAACGAAATGGGGAAAGAAAATGATAATAGCACTCTGAAAACATTCCATGACGTAAAATATAAAAGAAAAAATAAAATAACCTCACTTGAGGCGTTGACTTCAACAATTAAATTCTCAAATAGAACTGTTACAATTGATCCATCGCTATTATTCCAACGAATTAGCATTAAAAAAACTGATGAAGAATTGAAAGAGAAAGGGATGAGATAAACTCCGAAAGCGAAGCTCTTCGATTTTTTCAAGCCTGTCGAGTGGCCAATAAAAGGTAGTGGTATTTATGTTGTCGATGGCGGATTTTTATTGCACAAGGTTGTATGGCGTCAAAACGATAAATTCGTTGACATTACACAAACTATGTTAAGTATCTTAGAAATCATTATTCACCTAATTGCATAATCGTTTTTGATGGCTATCCCGATAATGGCGAAGAAATGTACACCAAAAGTGCTGAGCGGCATTGAAGGAGTTGTCTCAATTCTGCCCCTGAAGTCGTTTGCGACATTAATATCGTGTCAAAATTACCACAAGAAAATTTTTTATCCAATGAAAAAAATAAGCGAAATTTTATTCAAATGCTATCTCCGAAATTGCGCGACGAGGGCTTTGGTGTGGAACAAGCAATTGAAGATGCGGATTACTTGATAATAAAGGCAGCAATCTCCGTTAGCGTTAGTTACGAGTCGGTGTACATTGTAGGAGAAGACATCGATTTACTCGTTATATTATCCCGGATTGCGCAGGCCAAGAAAAATATTTATTTGCTGAAGCCTAGCCGTCAAATCGTCGAGGAAAAATTGTTTTCCACGACTTTACACTTTATTCACGCTTTCACACGCTGTTATACAAAATCTTCGCTGTACAAGCAGGGGAAAGCGAAATTGATCAAACTTATAAACAGTGACCATAACAGCCTTCGGAAAGAAGCTGAGCTTTTCAATGATCCGGCAACGTTGAAAGGCTTTATCCAAGCAGCTGGGCAAAATATTGTAATGGCCATGTATGGCGCACGTAATGGATCTATAATGAGTTACGACGAATTCCGATACATCTGCTTCACAAAATCGAGCCTTAAAAGCACTTTTAATTTATGTTCTCTTACTCTAACTGCTGTTGGTTGTAATGAACATTCACTTCGCACTTTTTTACAAATTTGTCAATGGCAAGGCGAATGTTCAAAGAACCCGATGCAGTGGAGGTGGAAGAAAAGTAGAAATATGTTAGAGCCGATAACTCGACTCGAAAATTATTAAAAGGCAAATGAAAATGCCAAAAAATATATGCGGCATTCCATGCCGATTCAACCTGGGTCTGACCTGTCACCACTCCGATTTGACCCGCCATTTTTCATGTTATTGTATTATCTCTGAAAGGCAATCGAGAATTTTTTCAGATTTTTTTGGAATGATTTGACTTCACAATATTTTTTATAAACAAAAAATTAACGCCCAAATTTAAAAATCTGAAAAAAAATCACGTAAATCCTGTGTCACATATCAAATACTATGAGCGTTTAGAAAAAGTGGGCGCGCGTTTCGTTTGGCCTACAATGCGCTTTTTTCGCAAAAAAACATCTTTTTTTAATTAAAAAACCGAATCAATAGCCCACCTGGTCGTTAAAGAGGAAAAAAAATTACATGACATTATGTAGAATTGACCAGATTTTTCTCAGAATTTTTGTCCAAGATTTTTTTTTCTTCATTTTTAGTCAAATTGCCGACAATTCAAGTGGCCAACCTAACTCAAGTATCATAGGGCTTGGGCTACAATGTCAAGAGAGAAAACATTCTTAATTAAACATTTTTAATCCATTCGAAGTTTTTTCTGAATTTTTTAGCGATTAATTTTTTTCAGGTTTAAACAAACAGAAATTCACTAAAAAATTCTGAGAAAATTCGAATGGATTAAAAAGGTTTAATTCAGAATGTTTTCTCTCTTGACATTGTAGCCCAAGTCCTATGATACTTGAGTTGGGTTGGCCACTTGGTCACTTGAATTGTCGACAACTTGACTAAAAATGATGAAAAAAAATCTTGGACAAAAATTCTGAAAAAAATTTGACAAAAAATGTGAAAAAATTCTGGTCAATTTTACATAATGTCATGTAATTTTTTTCCTCTTTAACGACTGGGTGGGCTATTGATGCTATATTTTTCAATTAAAAAAATTTTTTTTTGCGAAAAAAGCGCATTGTAGGCCAAACGAAACGCGCGCCCACTTTTTCTTAACGCTCATAGTGTTTGATATGTGACACAGGATTTTTATGTTTTTTTTTCAGATTTTTAAATTTGCGCGTTAATTTTTTGTTTATAAAAAATATTGTGAAGTCAAATTGTTCCAAAAAAATCTGTAAAATTCTCGAGTGCCTTTCAGAGATAGTACAATAACATTAAAAATCGCGGGTCAAATTGAAGAGGTGACGGGTCAGACCCAGGTCGAATCGGCATGGAATGCCCCATACATAAAAATATTAATATTAAAACGCTAAATGGGGGTAGGAAAAAGAGAAAGTCAACAATATACACCGATACCCCAGGAAAAGAAGAGACAAGGCAAGAGACTAAAGAGAAAGACGGCAGAAAACAGGCTAGAGAGTAAAAAGAAGAACCTCGAAGACTAAATAAGTCGGTCGCATTGAGTACCTCGCTAGCAACAAAAACTATTCTTTAAATGATTATCTTTAGTAAATTAAAACTAGATAAGTAAAATAATATTAAAGCACCTCAATATGTCTTCGGTGATATGAAAACTGGAATGAAAAGCAATGAAACTGATTATTTTAATTAAAAGTGTATTTTATTCACAACAAACATACTTTATCGCTTCATACACATTATTAACAGTACCTGGGTTTAGTAGACACATCAGTTTAATCAGCTGAAAACGCCTGTTTCAACTAACCCCAGGCACCGTTTCGATTGACCCCGACACAGGGTCAAATGAAACGGTTTCCAAGAGTTTTTAAATAGCTTCTACCTAAGTTCAGGGCATAGTAGAAGCAAAATCAATAATGCCATCATATAGTCAGATAATCTAGCTATAATTTAAGCCCATCAGCAAACAGATAAGGTATAAACTGAAGTCGCACTAACCGATTTTCTCAAAAACGTTCCAATTGACCCCAGGCTCCCCTACGTGTCGGAAATTAGTACTAAAATGTACGATTCTATGTAAAAAATGTAATGGTATGAGTTGTGCGAACGCTGTCGAAGCCGAAATAATTTTATGCGACGACGAGGAATAGGAAGATGTTATAGAATTAACAGAAGCAATCGACGACGAAATTGTAATGGAGTGTCCCGTAATGACAGCTCCGAAAAATGTAGAAACTGACGACGATTATGAGCCCGTTGAAAAAAAGAACAAAAGGCGAATTTTTTAAATCAATTCTTCTTGCAAAATTCTTTTTTTTGTCAATAATAAAACTATTGTAATGAATAAAACAGTGTCTAAGAAACAATTTATTTATGATACCTTTTCCCATCCACAGTTAAATAATTTTAAAGCATGTTTAAATGTAAAATTTGTAAGAAACATGGTCATGGGGCTGCTATGGGGTGAACATAATTTTCAAGCACACCATCGCGTTCGTAAGAAAAAATCACGTGAAATTAAAAAAAAATGTTATACGGCCATTTTTAAGTAAGTTATTATATTTGTTAACTAAGCCGCTCACGCCAGGCTGCGGAGTGGGAGGGGGCATCCCCACCGCGCCGCCCGGCTGAGCGGTCGACGCCGGGCGCTCGGCGGCGAGCCGACGATCGAAATACATCGATAACTGTGATGGCATAATTGCTCGTAAAGGGAATAATTTTATTGAATCCCATGGCCGGAAGCGTAGGAATTGCTGAGGAACTCGAATTTTGCAAAAATCTTTATTACAACAATGGAAAATTGAACAAACGTAAAAACATTCATATCTCGGGCGGTAATCAAAATATTGCAAATTTTTTTCTTTCAATTGTTCGTTTTCCAAAAACGCGTTAGATGGTCCAAGAATTTTTCAGATATCTCTGCAACTTTTGTCAGAATTGTTATTTGCTTATAAGCAAAAATCTAAAATCGCCAAAAAACAGTATCTATTTTCAACAAAACGTATATTTTTTTCAAAATCGCTTGTGCATGATGACACGAAGCTCCTCGATGTTTTTTCCACTCTGTGGGCCTTCATCGGGAAATTCTATTGAAGGGCAAATATTTTTCGATGATCGCACTTTGTTGCTGAACTATATCTCGCAGATCGATAAATCTTGCACGATTCTCTTGGGGTTTGGCTCCTTTACATCATGTACGAGTTTCAAACCGATATGTTGATAAACACCCGATTGCGGTTGCAAAAACTAAATGGAGAATTTTTATTTTCATTTGCCATTAATCGCTTAATTACCAATGTTAGCACTTTTTTTCAGGACCTTTTTTACATAGGACGTTATGATGAACAAATTTTATTCAAAACATTTTTCGATAGGACGCGTCCCAAAAAAATTATCTCAAAAATATGCATTTTTAAATTTTCAATAATTTGTTATTGCTAAAATATACCGTGTTCGCCGTTCAGTCAACCATCTATCTGGGGAATTAGGCGGTATGTTCATCTCCCCTTCACGGATGCATCCCACTTTTGCTGCCAGCGTTGTAGGCTGTGTTTTCCGATTTCCTCTCTGTGCTCATCTTGGAGTCCTGCCGGTGACCGCCTCTGGTGGTATAGGGATCTTCTCTCTTCGGCCAGGACCTCTATAGGTGGCATTCCCGCGAGCACGCATACTGCATCTTCCGATACTGTGCGAAACGCACAGGAAACCCTCAGGGCGCTGAGCCGGGAGACCGCTGCCGTCTTTCGTCGGTACTTCTCGGTAGTCAATGCTTTGTCCCAAATGGCAATACCATAAGTCAGGACCAAAGTGACCACTGATGCCAGCAGCTTCCTCCTCGCCTGCCTCGGTGCGCCTATGTTTGGCATCAGTCGCCCTAACGCCGCTCTAACCTTTCCCGCCTTGCCAACGACGTACTCTACGTGCTCTTTGAAGCTGAGTCGTGTGTCGATCATCAGATCAAGATATTTTATACTGGGCTGTAACGAAATTGTGCGATGTCTTACGTCTCTATCTTCTTCCTGCTGGTGATCAGAATTGCCTCTGTCTTGTGCTCAGCTAGTTTCAAGCCAGCTGTACCCATCCACTGCTGGATCTGGGTGTATGTCTTCAAAAATCCTGTTTGCTTCTTCCAGGTATTTCGCAACGATAACCAGTGCGGCGTCATCGGCAAAGGCCGATGAAGTCTCTACTCCTTGTGATGGTGTTAGTTTCAACAAGCCGTCGTATATTATGTACGACAGAAGTGGACCGAGCACCGAGCCTTCAGGAACGCCCCCAATGATTTTGTACTCTCGTGGTCCATCTTCTGTGTCATACTTCAGGAACCTGTTGTCAAGGTAGCTTCCTGTATTCCTTTTCAGGTAGGATGGCACGTTCAGCTTATCCAGCGCAGAGCAGCAGTTACTCCATCTGACTGAATTAAAAGCATTTTTGATATCGAGTGCGACCACCAGGCAATACTTCTTTGCCCCCCTTTCCATCTTGTGCCGGTGATAGCTTGGCTCGCTGTGGTGACCACGTGGCTTATCGCGTCTAGCGTCGATCTGTTCTTACGGAAGCCGTACTGATTGACTGCCAGGGAGTTCCCGATAGCGGCTTCTACCAGATTGTGGACAATTCTCTCCAGGATTCTTCCTGCGGTGTCCAACATGCACAACGGACGATATGACGATGGATCGTCCGACGGTTTTTTGCTCTTTGCCAAGAGAACAAGTCGCTGCCATTTCCATGGATCAGGAAATTTGCCTTCCCTGAGGCATGGATTGTACATTTCTATGAACAATGCGGGAGCTTCTTTGACCGCTGCTTTAATAGCGATGTTCGGGATGCCATCCATTCCCGGTGCCTTTTTATTGCACCCCTTTCTGCACGATCGGAGCAGCTCCTCCTGCGTAACAGGCGGGATAGCTTCAATGTCCTCAACTTCCACTGGATAGTTGAGTTCCTCTTGTTGGGGAAAGAGAGTTGACACTATCCTCCTGAGTTGGTCTGGGCAGGTAGGTTGTTGACTTGACTGCCTTTTCAGGCGGATCATGACTACTTTGTAAGGCCTGCCGCAGGGATCACCTTCGACTTCACCGAGTAGCTCGATCCAGCTTTGCCTTTGCTCCGCTTGATTGCCTTAGCCAGCGCAGTTCGTGTCGCGGTGTGTGTGTGTGTGTGTGTGTGTGTGTGTCTGTGTGTCTGTGTGTGTGTGTGTGTGTGTGTGTGTGTTTGTATGTGTGTGCGCAAGTGTGTGTGCCCTAGTGTGAGTGAACGTGCGCACACACATGTGTGTATGAGTGTACTTGCACACAGGCCTTCGGAATTTTCCCTCCGCACACATTTTCAGGCGCACGCAATTACAACGCATTCCCCTATCCCTCCCCACTGCGCTGCCTTTCCGCTGTAACGCGCACCTGATTGGCTGTTTATTTTAATTCATAATTAATTATCTATGCGTCTGATAAAAAAATTACTGAGGACTTTTCGTCTCAGAATTGTTTTCCTATCAGATGCTAGAAGGGCGTACGTTAATTCTGGGACACTCTGTATAGTCATCTCCGTATCCATATCTATAACCAGATAGATATCTCTATATGTATATCTATATCATGTGACGCATAACCCGGTTTTGCTCAAGAACCTGGCCAGCGCGACACATGGGAAAAATTGTATTTTTCCCAAATTTAACCGATGCGGCTTAGAACGCGGAAAACACCTCGCGCTTGCGCAACTCGAACCCAGGGGAACCGTCACCCAACCACAAACATGAGAGCACCGTACAGGGCGTTTCACAGAAGTATTCCGGACTGGATAAGGCTTTCAAACTTACCTTTACGATGCGCTTCGATCCCGTGGCTTGTACGTCCTCCTTCTGTCTCTTTCTCGCACGCTCTCGGCCTGAGTCGCGGTTTTCGGCTGGTGGAACCTTTCCCAGGATCGTCCTCGGTTTGGAACGATTGAATACTCGCACACTCGCGTACTTTTTATATAAAATATTTAATGCGTCTTTGCGCGAACAAAATTAAACTAATTCGGATCCTCGTCGGCGTCTAGGGTCGCGCTACTGCGCAAAATTTGATCTCTTCCGACGGAAGCGCTATTACAAAAGACTCAGCTTTCCCGCCGATGCCAAATGACTCGATATAATCTTAAAGCGCGTAAATGCCTAGAGGAAATCTCAACTGAGGAATTGGAATAGGATTGCAATTGATATTACGCTATCGACTCGGAAAAAAAAACTCTGACGTCTGTCTCGCTCAAGGTCTGGCGGAAGAATCCGTGGATCCCTTGTTCCGATCCTTCTGCATCGATCGCAGGCGAGGGGAAAATCCATAACCGATAAGTGGGGTGAACGGAGTGCGTGAACTGCGTGCGCCTAGGCCTGCGGCCAAGCGCTTCTCCGCGCATTGGTACTGACCCTTCGCGCGTAGCGGGGTGCGATCATTCAAATCGGGTGGCTCGTTCCACATGAAAAGCGTGAACAAAAATCATGATTAGACAGAGCGAGAAATTCGCAACTGTCTAGCCAGGACCATACTCTGGGGCTTTTCGCTACTAAAACGGCGAAGCAGCGCGTTGTACGCAAAAGAGAGCGGCGGGACGCCACAATCTATATAGATATTTCTACATCCATGTCTATATTTATGTATGGGGCCTCCCCCTATCCGCCACCTGGGGACGCGCCACATAGGGGTTTGAGACTCCCCATGTGGGTTTGTGTGTGCGCGTGCGTGCGTGTGCGTGTGTGTGTGTGTGTGTCTGTCTGTCGTCTGTGTGTGTGGGTACGTGAGTGTTTGTGTGTGTGTGCGTGTGCGTGTGCGTGTGTGCGTGCGTGCGTGTGTGTGTGTGTGTGTGTGTGTGTGTGTGTGTGTGTGTGTGTGTGTGTGTGTGTGTGTGTGTGTGTGTGTGTGTGTGTGTGTGTGTGTGTGTGTGTGTGTGTGTGTGTGTGTGTGTGTGTGTGTGTGTGTGTGTGTGTGTGTGTGTGTGTGTGTGTGTGTGTGTGTGTGTGTGACAACCATATATGGGTAGCAAAATGTTCGGTAATATAAAAACGCTAGCTGTCACATGAAGGGCGGCCTTTCAAAGCCCATTATTTATGACATGCAGTTGCCTTTGTTCCATTCCGAAAGACAATATCAATATCTTTGCATGCGTGTCGGCCCTGTCTCAAAGCTCACCGGCACTCGAGAAAGGTCCTGACAGGTGTCTTGGAAAAACCATCATTTTTAGGGATGTATCGTCAAACGCCTTCTGCGCCGATGGACCACTTGAGCACAGCTGCAGGACCCATAAAATCTTTCGACCTGATGCAGTCCGACCTCCTTTTTTTCGTCTAGCGTTCTTCAGGCAATCTGCACCGACGCGTTATCGGGAAACTCTGATGTTTGCCCGGAGATAGAGGGCCGAAAAATATTTTTTTCCGAAGGGAGAACTTTTTTAATGATCCGGTGCGCTCAAATCTGGCCGGACTTTACATGAAGCAGTCAGTCGGTTAAAATCGTGAGAGTTTTTCGTACTCGTTAATACGACACGGAGCAAATCTTGCATAAGCAAGCCACGATTTTACGCTCATTCGAAGATTTTGCGGCGTGGGAGCGACGATGCGTTGACTTTATCGAAGGACTGGAAACGCAGAGTCGGATTAAGCGCCCGCGATTATTAAGTGGACACCAACACACGCTGATAGCCCGAATAGCGTGTCTGAAAGGATGAAAGAATTCCGTGCACAGTCGTTTTATACACACGGACGCAGGACGTGGTGATCATGGATTAATCTGGCGTCAGATTGGCACAGCATTCATGAGGCGGATATTGACCGGTTCTGTAATCAATCGCAGCCACATCGAGCCGAAACAGTTTCTTAACGATGTTCGCGACCTAGTGCTTTAACATGTGCATAATATTATCTGCAAGCACAACAGTATGAAAGTTAATACGGTGTTTAATGGTAACTTCACGAGTGATGACAATCAAACCAATAAAAGTGTCAACACGCGAAACTGTGAACTATTTAATACAAGCGATTTGAATGAGTGGTATGAACAGCGTGTTATTGAGCCCACGTTAACCTTACACGACGAATTTCAAGAACGTGATAATGGCTGGGCTTTATGGAAACTACTTGACCTTACGATAAATGTAAATAAGTATAATCTGATGCGTGCCGGGTGCTCCATATCATTACCGCGGGAAATAATGATGAAGAGGGCCGTCATTAACGTCAAATCGAACAATAATGCATGATTCGCATGGGCAGTTGTCGCTGCTCTATAACCAGGTGAACGACACAGTGAACGCCCAACATTATATCCGCATTATTCGACAGGACTGAAACTCCAGGATATTGAATTCCCGGTGACGATATTTCAAATTAAAACATTTGAATTTCATCAACGTGTATACCACCACTACCACCAAAAAAGACATTGTTCCCATACGGTTCACTCAACACAAGAAGGAAAAGCATATCAATTTGTTATATATGCTAGATACCGAGGACAACAATGTGGGGCATTTCAAATGGATTAAGAATCTGTCGAGACTCTTGAGGGCACAACTGAGCAAAATAGAGCATACAAAATATATATGCGATCGGTATGTAAATTTAACATTATTAATACATAATTATATATCTATTAAATGAAAAAAAAAATTGCAAGTGTTTGCATCACTTCGGCTCGGACGAAAAATTGCAATCACATGAAGTCGATTGTGGAGCAATAAACGAGTGTGCGATCTGATTACAAAGTGACGCCAACAAATGGCTCCAATTCACTAACTTTAACCGGAAAGAGCGACATCCCTTCATTGTGTATGCTGATTTGGAGTGTGTGTTGGCAAAGAACGCTGAGATGAACCAAGCAAAAGATATGTATCAACACCATGAACTGTTTAGTATCAGATATTACATGCGTTGTTCATACGATGAATCACTATCTTTATATCACTCACGTCGCAGTGCGGATTGTGTATCATGATTTGTCGAAGAACAAAAAAATCTAGCACTGCGTATAAAATAAATTTTCTGCGACACCGTGCTAATGATATATTTAACACCGAATGGGTGGGCTAGTTTTCGAGCAGCGACGCAATGTCATATATGTAAGAAACCATTTGCGCAAGAAGATGTACGCGTTCGAGATCATTGCCATCTGACTGGATGCTATAGAGGCCCTACCCCTTCCAACTGCAACTTAAATTACAAACAGTCATTTTTCATTCCAGTAGTTTTCCACAATTTATCCGGTTATGATGCGCATTTTATAATCAAAGAAGTAGCCACAGCGTTTGAAGGAAGAACCGACGTTCTTCCAATCACAAAGGCGAAATACATCTTCACGAAGCATGGTGAAATTAAAGACGATTCAAAACACAGGATCGAATTGCGCTTCATCGATTCATACAGTTTTCTCAACACCAGTCTCCACAAATTAGCCTCATTTTTTACCGAGGACAAACTCAAAATTTTACGCATGTGTCACGTCCCGTAAGTTTTTAATGTTTTGTTTATTAGTTTTAATTATTTGTTATCTTTTATCAACGGGTTTAATATTTATTATTTTCCAACGACTCGGTCGTCTCGTGTCTCTGTGCAGTGTCGGGTGTGGAAGCGCCGCCAGTGAGACCGGATGTGCCTGATCGAATTCTGCTGATCAGGCATCGCCTGATCCGCGGAGTTCAACGGTGGGACTTCAGGAGGGAGCAACTTTCCGTGGACGTTTTCAAAAGTCCCCATCGGAGTGATAGCCACCGAGCCAACATCGGTCCGGTGGCGGCGAATATTGTTAGTTCCGATCAGTCCACGGTCCGCTCCTGGAGTTGGAGAAAAACTCCTAGTAAAAGCAATGATCGCGGTGGCGTAATAAGAACAGGCCTTAGACCCGCACAGAGACTTCAGTCTTTACTAGTATCATCCTAGTAGCAACGAAGCTCGCAGCAATGTCATAAATCCAGGCTAGCAACCCGGCGGACCTGCACAAAGACGTCAGTGCTACTATCAAACCTTACTTTTGTTCTTATAACATTGTATTATCAATCACAACCTTCGAGTCAGTGAACAAAAGTGCGGGGTCTGCGCTAAAACGCGAATGAAAGTAGAGGACCCTTAAGTTTGAACGAGCGATGTGCGGGAGAGAAACGTGGGGAGAATTGTTCTCGCCAAGGTTGCAAATAATGCATTACTTTTTGTAATGCATTGCCATTTTCATTACCCATTACTTTACACTGTGTAATGTAAAAAAATTCTATTACTCATTACATTCGATTTTGTAATGAAAACATTTCCATTACTCATTACTTTACATTTTGTAATGTAAAAAATTTCATTGTCCATTACAATGTAATTGGGCATTTTTTACATTACTTTTTCGCATTGAGAGAGATTAATTGATACCGTTTATTATGCCCAAGCTCGCTAAAGGGCAAAGTGAATCAAATCGTTTTATAACAATGAGTGCTAATAAGATGGAGCATATAGCACGACGGAGATCATGCAGAAAACATGATGACTTAGTTATAGGGAGACACAATCACAATTCAGCTTCTGAATCAAACAGGTGCGCTTAGAGGCGATTTTTGAATATAGTGAGGGATGGCGAAGAGGATACGTGACTGGGTAGTGAATGTCAGAAGTAAGCTGCCGATAGATGAAAGGATTTGTGAAAGGGAGATGTACGATGAATAGGAACATGGAAAATGGGAGTAGTCAGAGAGGAAACAAGTAAGCGTTGGGATCGCCGGATTGCCGGATTAATAAGCGGAAGGAGTTAGGGAGTCAAGATGCAAAATACGAAAGATGGTAATGCCTAGAAAATGAAGCCGACGCTTTTTGACGAAAAGCCACCGTAGTCTGCGGCGATATAGAGTGATAGATTCATCACGCCTTAGATTAAATACAAATCGGATACAACAATTTAGGAGTCTTTGAAGCTTAGTGTTGAGTTCGTCGGTTAAATCGTGAAAAACAAGACAACAGTAGTCGAAATGTGGAGGGATGAGAGTAGAGATTAATTTAGCTCGAAGTTGGATAGAGTGGGAATTTTTGTGATACTTAAGCTTGTGAAGAGAAGAGTGGATTTTCTGTGAGATAAAAGAGACATGTTTGGACCAAGAGAGGTTAGAGGAGAGGTAGACGCGGCGATATACTGTCTCTTTGACATATGGTATAATAGCGGAGTTTGTGAGAATAGGCGGACAGGTTACTAGGTTTAGGTTGTGGATATTAGCATTACTACCGACAATCATGGCCTTCGACTTGCCGGCATTCAACGACAAGCCGTTTATGCGAGCATAATCGGCTATAACACTGACGTCGTGTGTAATCATGGCGATTGCTGCGTTAAGCTCAGAGGGGTGGCAGAGGATGTAAATCTGAGTATCGTCAGCAAAGATCATTTTCTTGGAGAACCTCAAGTTGGCGCCGATGTCATTAAGGTAAAGTAAAAAGAGCAGATGCCCCAAGACAGAGCCCTGGGGGACACCTCTGGAGGTAGGAAGCCAACTCGAGGCACCTCCAAGTCCATCCAACACCGCCTGAGAGCGACCGACAAGGTCAGTGAAAAACCAGTGAGAGTTTTATCAGAAGAAGTAGGTGAGGAACGATGTCAAAAGCCTTGCTGAAGTAAAAAATCACCAAAATTGTCAGTTTTTTATTGTCGATGGCAAGTCAAATATCATCAGTAACTTGAAGGAGAGCAGATTGTGTCCTGTATGTTTTGCGGAAACCAGACTTGTATGGATCGACTAAATTATGAGCGTTAATAAAATCAATGATTTGGTTATAAATAAGTCTTTCAAAGAGTTTGAAAATTTCGGGTAAATTTGCTATTGGCCTAGTATCTGATGGGGATTTAGGTTTGCTGATTTTGGATAGTGGGCGGGCAAACGCTCGCTTCCATTCATCAGGGAAATGCGAGAGGTTGATTGAAGAGTTGAATATTAGGGCTAATGATGGGATAATAGCGGTGGCGGCTTTTGTTATGCAAAAGGGAGAAATGCCATCCGGCCCACTGTTGAGGGAAGAAGAGGTAGATGTTTGGATAAGTTTGCGGATGGCATCTTCGGTTATTGGAGCGAGTGAAAAAACAATAGTAGGCTCGTTGATTTGGAAGATGGAGGAAGAGAATACTTCAAAGGTTATGGGGGAATCAGATCTAGAAATGGATACAAAGTACGAGTTGAGTTATTCGTGTGAACAGAAGTGAGTGGGTGAAAAAAGCGCGGGTCGGACTGGTCCGAGGTGTGACAGTTCCTTCCAGAGACGCGCCATCACAAAAACCTCCTTAGCTAGCCGCAACTCGACTCTTAAGGGGTAAGGCCACTGTAACGGCCCAAAAAAAAAGGTTTTTTCACTAATTTTTTGCTCCCGAAATTGAAGGTATTTGAAAAAAAACTTTTAATGGTGTTATCGGGCATACATTAAACTTTATTATAAAATTTGTTTACAGTACAAAAAAATGGCGGTTCCACAGCTATCTTCCCGGGACATGTTTTGCTTCCAGGGCTCCGCGGCACGCAGCACCACTGGTGCACTTTTGAATCTAGAACAAAAAAAAACCATTAATCTAGAGGGCTATAGCTAGAGAATGTCGATCGGATTTTAAAAAGTATCAATTTTTGTGGATTTGGCCTGCGTTTGAAAAAAAAAATTGATTTTTTACGAAAAAAACGGCAAGTTTTTTGTTAATAAAAAATCAATAAATAAAGTTCTTGAAAATTCCGATCGACATTTTCAAGATAATGTAAATGTTCACATCTGGTTAAAATTTCAAGTAAAAAAAATGAAAATTTTTCGAGTTATGCTGCGTGCCATTTTGAAAAACCATGTTTCGAGAAAAACGCGTTTAAAGTTTTGCGAATAGTTTTTTATTGGAAAAAATTTAAAAAAGAAGTTAAAAGGCTTTAAACCCTTTCTTAAACTAGAGGGTTTAAACTATTTTTTAAGCCAATAAAAAAAAATCGATTTTTCAAAAAATTTACAGTGGCCTTACCCCTTAAACGGTCCCTAGCGTGTCGGTAGATCGTGAAACCGAGAAGGCTGTTTGTACGCTTAGCATGTTTATAAAGTGTGTTACGCTCTTTTAGGAGATTCATATGCTCTGGGGTGAGCCAAGGCATGGAAGGTTTACGAGCAGTAAAAGTACGCAAAGGAGCATGTAAGCCAAACGTAGTGTTGATTGAGCACGAAAGACTGATGACATGTTCCTCAAGGGAACTTATTGAATTAGGTACCATTGCTGGTAATGCTACAAGGGACGACTGCAAAGATGCGCAGAAACTTGGGTCATCAAAGTACTTAATATAACGGCGGCGTAGCGTACGCGACTCAAGTGGAGATGAGGTAAGGTTAAAGGGGAGAGTAATGCTATCGTGCCCAGCAATGAAAGGAAGAGATGACTTAGAGTAGTTTACAAGTTTTGCTTTATTATCTATTATGACTACATCCAGCCAAGAGTCGCTGTGACTTGTATGGAACGTACCTTCGGAAGGAACGAGATAGAGCGCTTGTGAGGATATAAGATCTTTCAGGGCGAGAGATTCCGAGTTTTCCGAAAGGAAATCACAATTTAGATCGCCAAGGATAATGATATTGTCATACGCGTGCGCAAATCGGTTGAAGCTACGAGCAAATCCGCTAACCAGTTTAGCCTTCGGCCGACGATACATTATAGTGAGTAATAAAGAGTGACTGGCTAGAGACGCAGGTGAGATAACTAATATCATGTATTCGGGCGCATTGCTAAAAATACTCAGTGAGCAGTCGAGGATGCGGGTTTTAAGGATGGTGTGAATGTAGCATTCAACCTCACCCGCCGTTTTGCCTTCACGGTCGTTTGTAAGGATATAATAGTCTTTGATGGCCACAAGTGAATCATGAATACCAAGCAAGGAATTTGAGTTGAAATAGAAGATTTTGAGGTCATTTGGGATCGGAAGACAGGACGGTGACAACTGAGGACAAGAGCCTGGAGTGAGTCGATAGAGGGGAATCGCCTGAAGGAGTCAGACAAGTTTTTCTAGATGATCGAGTAATCGTATTTGAACGGTTGGCTGTCCAAGGCCCTTGCGGACATGCATTGTACTATTTGGAAACCACACGTGTTTAAAACCGAGAGCTAGGGCACGCAATTTAGACAGTTTTAGGAGTTTATATAGCTCAGTTGGGAGTAATTCGTTTACATAGATTTTGCCCCGTAATGAAGCACCGAATTCTTCAGAAGCTGTGAAGTCACGCTTGAGGCGTTTTGCATTGACGATAGCATCTCGGACTGCTGAGGTTGTCAACGCAACTACGAATGACAGAGACTGCATCGAAGGGGGCTGTTGAGAGGAACCGGGCTGTATGGGTGCAGCCGAGTTGATCTTTTTATCCA